>VSMD01097274.1:0-39684 GCA_008750895.1 Mirza zaza
CGAGACCCCGTCTCTACTCTAAATAGAAAGAAATTAATTGGCCAACTAAAAATATACAGAAAAAATTAGCCGGGCATGGCGGCGCATGCCTGTAGTCCCAGCTACTCGGGAGGCTGAGGCAGGAGGATCGCCTGAGCCCAGGAGTTTGAGGTTGCTGTGAGCTAGGCTGATGCCACGGCACTCACTCTAGCCTGGGCGACAGAGTGAGACTCTGCCTCAAAAAAAAAAAAAAAAGAAGTTCACCAGATGGAGCTTTGTGGCATATTTGAGTGTGGAAGAGGAAAGGGGACCGGCACTGCAGAGAGAGAGCGTGTCGGGATCGCGTGGAGTCACCGAGGGCAAGGAAGGGGCGTGTCAGCAGCACAGTGACAAACGCTGCAGAGAAGTCGGGAACATGACCAGCCAAATGGGACCAGGACAAACACATCACCAGCCAGCAGGAAAATGCCCACACACATGCATGATATATGCATGTATCACATATAACGATTAAAAGATACATGTGCATATATGTATATTTGTGTTTCTATATATATGTATGTTAGAATATATAATGAAAGAGATTACCTCATTAATAGTGGGAATAAGAAAAGAAAGAAAAAAAACCTCAGTAAATTTAACAAAAAAAGAATCTAAAATATTCATCTAATGCACAATTTGTTTGAAATTTTAAAATGTCGTTTACAGCAGCACCGAAAAATGCAGTACTTAGGTATGCAGCTAACAAAATAGTTACAGGATCCATTTGTGGAAAACTACAGAACTCTTAGGGAAGAAATCAAAGATCTAAGTCAAGGAGAGGTATTCCATGGTCATAAACTGGAAGACTCAATATTGCTAAAATACCAATTCTTTCTGATTTGATGTATAGATTCAGCTTAATTCCTATAAAAATCACAGGAAAATGTTTTCTGTATTACAATAAAATATTTCATTTATTATTGACAGGCAGATTCTAAAATTTATACGGAAAGAGAAAGAACCTAAAGTAGCCAAAACTGCACTGAAGAAGAAGAACGAAGTTGAGAGGCGCATGACCCAGTTTCAAGACTTACCATAAAGCCATCCTGCCCAGGACAGTGAGCTGCTGATGACAGTGTTTACAATTGGGACGGCAGCCTCAAAAACAGCCCCACACAAAAATAATCAATGGGTCTTAACAAAGACCCAAAGACAATCCACACAGAGAAAGGATAGTCCTTTCAGCAAATGGTGCTGTAAACATTGAATGTCTTTATGCAAACAAAAAATCAATTTTAAAAAATAAACGTGAACACAGTTCTTAACATTTTACGCAAAAAATTAGTGCCAAGCGGCTCAGAGACCTAAGTGCAAAATGCAGCAGTATAAAACTTTCTGAAAAAAAACTCAGGAGAAAATCTACAAAGCTTGGTATTCATTTTTTTAGAATAAACTTTATTGTGTTTATTAGTCAGGGTATATAACAGGATGCTGCAGAGTGCACATGAGCAGTGAAAATGTTCCTACAGTGAAGCAGATTGACACACCTATTGTTTCACTTCCTACCCCATTTTTTTTTGTTTTTATGGCAAGAGGAGATTGAGTCTACTGAAATGCTGAATTCAGTGTTGAGTTTTTAAATTGACACCAATAGCGTTATCCATGAAAGGGGAAAAAAATGGTAAGCTGGGCTTTATTAAACACTTCTGGCTGGGTGCAGTGGCTCACACCTATCATCCCAGCACTTTGGGAGGCCGAGGTGGGGGGATTTCTTGAGCCCAAGAGTTTGACACCAGCCAGGGCGACAGAGTGAGACCCTGTCTCAAAAAAACCCCAAATTTCTACTTTTTGAAACATGGTTAAAACAATGAGAACAGAAACCACAGACTGGGAAAATATTTGCAAAACATTACTGTGATGAAAGGCCTGTATCCAAATATGCAAAGAACTTGTAAAACTCAAAAATATGAAACCAAACAACCCCATTAAAGATTGGGTGAGAGATCTGAACACACACATTACCAAAAAAGGTATAACGGCGGAAATTAAGCATAATGAAAAGATGTTAAACATCATCTGTCATTAGGGAAATTCAAATTAAAACGAAATTGGGATACCACAATACATCTGTTAGAATGGCTAAAATCCAAAAAACCGATATTACTTATTTCTGGCAAGAGCACAGAGCAACAGGAACTCTCATTCGTTGCCAGTGGGAATGCAAGCTAGTAGCGCCGGTTTGGAAGGCCGTTTGATGATTTCTAACACATCTAAACATAATCCCACCATATGATACAATAATCGCACCCCTAAGCATTTATCCAACGGATTTGAAAATGTGTGCCCACAAAAACCTGCACACAGATGTTTATGGAAGCTTGTCCATAATTGCCGAAAGTGAAAACAACCGAGATGCCCTTCAATAGGTGAATGGCTAAACAAGGAGGGGCAGGTCCCTGCAGCGGATACCTGCCGCTCGTTGATAAAAAGGGTGCAAGGTACCTACCAAGCCATGCAGAAACATGGGTGAATACTGAATACATATTGCTAAATGAAAGCAACCAACCCCAAAAGGCTGCATACTGTATATTTCCATCGATATAACATTCTGGACAAGGAAAATTGTGGAGACAGCGAACAGATTGGGGGTGGATACATGAGACCGTGCACTTGTCAAAGCCACCGAATTTTACGACACAATGAATGAACTTTAATGTATTTCTTTTTTAAAAAATTAGGAGACTGAGGATCCCAGGACGAAATGCAGACTTTGATAGAAAAATCCCACTGTTTTAAGAGTTTACGACACGTAACCTCCCGGCACCGGGGAGGGAAGGGATGCTGACTCCAGCAGCTTTGGAGCTGAGAGCGGAGCTGAGGGCGGCCGGCAGAGGCGCTGACCCCAGGTGTGAAGTTGCTCCCCGTGGGGTCCAAGTCAGCAGTCCTGAGCCCCACGCACGTGTGTCGGAGCTGAATATTCCTGGGCATGGAGGGCAGACGGTGGGAGCCAGGCTTCGCTGCCGGAATGGGAGGCGGGAGGAGAGCGAGCAGAACGGCCGGCCCCTGCGGCGATGACTGCAGTCGGGACGTCAGCAGGAACCGTGTTCAGCTCATGTGTGCACGGAAGGGCGTGCACAGCAATGAGCACACTCGCCCCCTTTCCCGCCAGCTCAGGGCCGGCAAGGAAACCTCCTTAGCGACAGACAGCAAGCGCCCGGGACCCGGGTGCTGGCTTTGACACTGGTCTCTAGTAAAAGAAACGGGGGCCCCTCAGCTAAATACCTGGCTCTAGGACCACAGTGGGAAACACACAAATTCAGTACAGAGTATCTTGTAGCGCCAGAAAGTACGATGGAGCTTAAAAAAAAAATCGCATACAACGGCAGCAGCGTGTCAAAGAAACGCAGGAGCTGCTGAAAGAGCCACCAACTGCCAAACCTCCCAGATGGCCAAAAAGTCAATGGCATTGTGTTGGATTATAAGCCAAAGTATAAAATAAATATTCATGACTCTATGCCGTTATAAATAAATGATTAACTAAATAAGTGGAAGAGAAAATTCAAATTTCCTATACAGAAGACCTACCAACAGATCATGTACATATTTCTCCCTTGAAAAGGTAGAGTGCAACTCCGTACTCTGTGTGAGCTGTGCATGGTGCCTTCCTTCCAAAGAATACAGAATGAAAATGGGGGTGGAGTAAATCTGCATTAGAAAAACCCAAGAAACACTCAACTGGCAAGCCCTTGAAGTTAGCATCCTCTGGAATACCTCATCACGTTGAGAGCATGCGTAGCTTTTACACGCAATGTGATAGTTGTTGACAATGAGAGTTACCTGGGGTTTCTTATACTATCCTCTCTACTCCGTGTGTGTTTGAAATCTGTATTATGAAAGCCTAAACAAGAAAACAAAATCAGACAGGTATGTACACTGTGTCTAGTTAGAGCGAGATGACAACAAACAGGTGCATAAATTTATGGCAACAATTAAAGCATCACTCAAATTCAACAAATTAAAGCCTCATTTTAGAAAACTAATAAAAAAAAAGGAAGGTAAACTTTCTATATGACCAATAGAAGCTTAAAATAAGAAAATGCATAATTAATGGGTAATTAATAAAAGCTATTAATAGCGCATTTTAATAACTGGCCAGAATACATATAAATTATCAAACGTTCAGTAGACTTAAAGGCTATTAATACACTTGCATGTTCAACTTCCCACGTCATCAGAGAAAATCAAGTTGAATTTGAAGTTTGATTTCCAGTATTAAATGCCATATACCAAATGTTGGCTGCATGTGGGTAAAAGTGAGCCCTCACCCGCTCCTGAGGAAGAACTAACTACCTGTCAACACTTCATGAAGTTGACAGTGGCAGTATGTCTGCAGGTGAAGTTAATAGCATCTCTGTGCCTGGGTATATTCCCTCAAGGTACTTTTAAAAGCAAGTATCTCAAAGTAAGAAAATATGTACAAAGAATGGCTAATATAGCAGTGGTAAATAAAATAAAAAACTGGTAAGAACCTAAGGGTTAAATTAATAGGCAACTGGAAAACACAGGTGGCCCGGGGGAAGGCCAATCACGGCACCTCACAGTGCAGAGCTGTTAACTTCACCGGCAGAAAATCTCAGACACAACTCTGAACGACTCAGGCAGCTGTAGATGCTATGATGTATGCACACCTTTAAAAACACCGTATCGCGCAACTCGTAAATGACTTAAGACTTAGCGAAAGAACAAAAACGTGCAGGACTGTAGTTAATAATATTGAATATTGAAAAATTTCTGGAAGACTAGGTTGCAGGCGGTCTTACCACACGTATCACACAAAAGGGGTAACTATCTAAAGTGATGAACATCTTAACTGACTTATCTGTGGTGATCACTTTGCCATGTGCATTTATATCAGCACATCGTGTTGTCCTCTCATGGCTGCCCGGGCCTGAAACCCGTCTGCACATGGACAGGGGCACTAGCATCCCTCCCATATTGAGCACGTGCGCGGCGTAGATGGCCCTGGGGGAATAATACATTAATATGGTCAAACTGCCCTAGGTGTGGCCAAGAAACCCTTCCAGGAAGCAAGAATGAACTTGATGCAAGAGGAGAGACGGGCGTTCCCCGAGGACATCTGGAAGGAAGGAGGGTGCAGATTTAAGACGAGCGACACTCGGCACTAAAGTCACTTAACCATTTTGGCTCTTGCTCAGTTTTAATTTTTCCCCTGAGCCCGGAGTCACTATCCCCTAATCAACTCCATCATTACAGGGCATTTTTAGAACACACAGAAGCTGCAAAGCGATCAATCCATTTAATGGAAAGAGCTTTGAGCAATTTTCTTTTGAATGCTCTCAGTTTAGTTATTATTTCTTAGATGGATATGAATAATGCAATGAATACTCCACAGGCATGAACTAATATTTTGTATAATTATTATTTCCCCACGTGCTTCTTTTCTCTTAGCATTCCTTTCTGCTTTAAAGAAATTCCTGTTCCTATGGAAACAATCATAGCACCACCCTGGGCATAACATAAAAACGTATTGAAAGAACGCCTTCCTTCCCATCATGGCCTACTATTCCAACAACGTCTGCCAATGTTTGCCCCTTTATTGTCACGCCAAGGAATTGGAAAAATATAGAATTCAAAGTGAGACTATTTTTTAAACAAGACTTATAATATCTTTCAGAGTTCTTGGTGATATAGAAATTGTGATCCTTATCAATACATATTTATTAAATGCCTGTCCTTTGGCAATGATAATTTATTATAGTGTATTTATCTTCTTCTAGGTATGATGAGGCTTTGACAAGAAACATTAAATGTATGAATTATTCTTTTGTCCGTAAGCAGTTATAATAATAAAAGTATATCATCTTTTAAATTTTTACATTGTCAGAAGGATTATTTAAGAAGCTCCATTACAAGAAAAAGAAATTACTGTAATAAAACAATGGCTTAGTTTTGTCACTCGCTGTAGCATCCCATTATATTTTTATTAGTTCATTATTTTTAATCTTCAGAGTTGAAACTAAAGCAATCCTAAAGTAGCTAATAAAAAAAGGGCATTCATTCTGAGGTACTCGAGGCAGGCTCATTGCTGATCATTCATGAGGAATGGGACATGTATGTATTTCATTTTCAAAAGAGTTTAAAAATCCTAAATCACTATAATTTAATGGAAATTCACAGAATGTTTTTAAAGTTAGGTAAGAAATGACCCGCTTGATTGCTTAACTTTAGTTGTTTTGTTTTTCTCATTTAAATTATGTGTTTGTGTTTTAATACAAAGCTGCAATCCAGAGCAAACGAAAGACACTCATGTTAATTAAGTGCTTTTTCCAGTACGGCACGTGCCAGCTGGGACTGGTGTCACAGGACGCTTCTCTCGGCCTCACACAGAGACTCCCCAAGCAGGGCGGATGTGCAGCTTGCAGAGGAAGAAGGAAGGAGCCAGGAAATAGATTCAATATTAATAGGAGCTTTCGCATTAATCCTCCTGTTGAATAAAGTGTGCATAAAACACAAGAGTTGACCATGGTGCGGTATAATAGAACGGTCTCGGACAGAAACCTCTCGCTGCATAGGATTTCAGTGTTTCAGAGGCAAATCCTGGCATGGACTGGCATTTTCAGAGTATGAAATTTTCCCCTTTGAGAAAATTTACTCAGAAGCCAGGAAGACTTTCCCCCACGTTGTTCAGTCTTCTGCATTTCATATAAAAGATGTTCAATAGTGTTTATTGATTAAAAGGGTAATCATTGACCGGTAACCATTCAATATGAATCAATAAGCATCTAAGAGCTGGAAGCAGGAAGATCTTGGGCTGGTTGCTCTGGCAGACAGCAGAAGGTGCTGACAAAAAACAATACCAGGATGTGAACAGCGGCTGTCTGTGACGCTGACTTTTTTCTCTCTTTCTCTTCCCCTGTGTTGAGAGGGGTGCAGAGAAAAGGGCAGCATGGGGTTCACTGGAATACGGGGAGGGGAGAACAGACAGCCCGGGAAGTTTGCAGGATTTGGGGAAAAGATAAACGGGCTTTGGCTGGGGAGGGGACTGGACCCCGCTCAAATCCTGGCTCTCCTGTCATAAATTTTGATACAGGCAAGTTATCTATGGTTTTAGATTTTTTGTTTTCTGATACGTGAAATGGGACGACAATCATATTTACTTCATAGAGTTTTTTGAGGATAAAATGAGAACGCACATGTCAAGTGCTTAACAAAAGGAGAGCCTACACATCGAGCAAAAAAAAAAATATATCGGTCCATATCTTGTTCAGTTCCTAAGAGCAAATTCTGCACCTTGCTGTCGAGAAAGGTAAGTTTTTAAATGACAGGGTCTGCGAAGCTTGTGTCGCCACGGTGCCACGTGGGGACCCGTGGGCTTTGAAGACGGTAGTGAGGGGTGGAGCGGGCGCTCCGTGGAGACACGCCCACGGGCACTGGGGGACCAGGGGCCCCTCACTCCACAGCGAGAGGGCAGGTCACGCACACGGTGCCCAGATGCGTGTTCATGTTTACAGAATACGAGTGTCAGTTTGTCCTTTGAAGTCTTTCTTGCTGGTATATGCTCTCTAAGACTGCTTTTCTCAGTTTCGTCTTCTTCGAAAATCTTTTGAGGCCTGAACACCCCTCCCCACCCGACACCCCAACCAGACGGCAGGGTGGTCCCCCAGGACAGTGCCCTGAGCCCCTCACCGCAGGTGCGCTGCTTTCTGTCGCAATGGCCGGGGCTTGCCCTCCGCTGTAGTTTTGCAGAGTTGTCCCTCCGCTCGCGACGCCTGCTGCATAAACCCGCGCACCGTTCGCCTCGATCTTGCCCTTCAATCCCGTTTTCTTTCCCTCACTAACGCGTAAGCTGCTTTTCTCCTGTGCGTTCAAAGCTCGCTGTACCTGCGTGTGTTGGATCTGACGGGATCGGTGACGTCAGGCACAGACGCAGGCAGACGAGAGGCCGTAGATGAACGAGCTCTGGATTGACGAGAGAGACCAGTGTAACGCTACGGGCTATACATCTGCTGCTGCTGGAGCCCTCGGGGCCCCTCTGCCCGAGCTTACCTGTTGCTCCGGAATCTTTCTGTACAAATGCATCGCCGGAGCGAACGTCTCCTATTTTTTCTTGCCTCTGTAATTTGCTCAAGCTATTTCCTCTGCCTGGAGGAATCACCCTACGCCATCATCTTTCTTCATTTCCTGGGTTAATTCTAAAAAAAAGAAAAGAAAAGAAACACAGAAAATAAAATATTTTCCCCAAAAGCCAAAGACATGGCCCAGCCGACAGCCATCAGAGGAACGAGGACCTCAGTGCTGCGACCTCGAGGAGCCAAACCCTGCCAGCATCCGGGGGCAGGTTCGGACCCGGTCCTCCAGAAAGGGGCCCGGCCCGGCACTCTGACCTGCAGAGCTACGAGATAATATGTTCGCGCTGTTTTAAGCTGCCTGGTTTGTGGCCATTTGTCACAACAGCCGTAGAAAACGAATAGGAAGCCCAAGAATTATTCTTATCCAAAATTTATGACAGAAACTCCTCTAAAATGACGGCTTCCTTGCTGTCTTCTCTGTCAAGAAGCACTTGTTACAACACATGACCCAGCCTCACAATCATTTCTTTTTTTGGGGGGGGGCGGGGCAGAGTCTCGCTCTGTTGCCCAGGCTAGAGTGAGTGCCGTGGCGTCAGCCTAGCTCACAGCAACCTCAAACTCCTGGGCTCAAGTCATCCTCCTGCCTCAGCCTCCCGAGTAGCTGGGACTACAGACATGCACCACCATGCCCGGCTAATTGTTTCTATATATATTAGTTGGCCAATTAATTTCTTTCTATTTATAGTAGAGACGGGGTCTCGCTCTTGCTCAGGCTGGTCTCGAACTCCTGACCTCGAGCTATCCGCCCGCCTCGGCCTCCCAGAGAGCTAGGATTACAGGCGTGAGCCACCGCGCCCGGCCTTACTGTGGTATTATTTGTTGCCACTGCGCCCGGCCTTACAATCATTAACAACATTTATTTCCCTCAGTGACGACAGGAAATATTTGACATGCGCCCAGCAGGAGGGACGGACCCACCTACTGCTGATATTTTCCCAGCCACTCTTCGTTGTTTTCCTGTTTTCACACTTTTAAGCACTGAGTCTCCCTGCTGACAAAGCCATCGCCAACACCTGAGCCTGTTTGTCATCAGGAGAAACAGAAGGATTTAGGTTTCCTTCTTTCATGGCTTTACACAAAGTCAGTTGTTTTACAAAAGCATAGCTCCTTTCCAATTTATGTATCTGTCATTGCAGTTACTGAAGGCCAGGGTAGATCAGAGGCCGAAATAATACTGGCTTTAGTGGGCTTTTCCTCAAGCTAGTTAGTATGAGCAAGTCAAATATATTAATTATTCATTGCAGGGCCGAGCGGCTGAATACGGCTCAGCGGCCACATCTTCGTGTGGAAAATACTCCACAGCTGGCGCCCAGCAAGTCGGTCTTATCTCCCCCGTGCAGGTTGAATTAAATCAATCACCCTGAGATGCGTTCCGAGCCATTTACTCACTTGAACCTACAAATTAGTGAGTAATGCGATGCACGCAGAAAATCATACTTGGAATTTGAATTTAAGGAGGAGAGCTGCTTAATAAATTATTCTGAACTCCACGCTCTGAACTAAGCCACCATTTCTCATAGTTTTTAACAACCCCTAGTTTTTCAAACTTTCATGCATGTATTTATGCCTGTTTCATCCATGTGCTTGTGGGTAACCATGCTGTGTGGCCTAGGTCAGTGCTGCGTGTACTGTATGTTACATGTATGCGTGCATCTGTATGTATCTACATGCACACACACACACACACACAAGAGAAAGCATGCAAACTTAGGGAAAAATACATCTATTCTATGATCTTGAGGGGTTTGTGCAATGCGATGGTGCAACAATGTTCTTGCTGCAGAGTGGAGAGTAGAAAGGTGTAGTAAGATGAGACGTCTCAGGAGATTCATGTTAATGAGTGAGTCCAGACGAGAGACGGTGAGATGTAGACTAGGCTGGTGCACCAGAAATAGAAGCAAAGTGATGCAAAGACGCTAGACTTCCCGGCTAACAGTGGGGGCATGAAGAAGTGGAGAGGGCCCGGGACACCCGCACCTCTCCAGGTGGGGCAGACGTGAGGTGCGGGTGCCCCTCTCCCAGCTAAGGACACCCCTGAGCGAGCAGATTTCTCACACGTGACCCTGAGCGCAGCATACAGCAAGCGCAAAACAGGGAAACCATCACTAGTAGTCCTGTGCTCCAAAAACCGATAGTAGTTCCTCCTCCAGAAGGAAAATATCACAGGTCAAAACCTTGCATCTGCATGGCAAAAAGAAGAGCCTCGGAGAAGAAATAAATAGAAACAAGGCTCAACTCTATGTTGTTTACAAGGGCACACTTTAAATGCAAGAGTCAGGTAACTAGTAACCACAACAGCTTTGTGTTGGTGAAGAATCTAATCGTATCACAAATGTGTGAAGCCCCCTCCCTGAAGGAAGGGGGAGAGGTGCTACCCTAAGAAGTTTAGGAATGAGCAGAGGCTGCAAGACTAAAGGCAACACGTGCTGCCCGTAAGCACTGTGCTCCAGCTGATGGGCTGTTTCCCACGGGGTCCAGGAGCACAGTCGGGAAACCACTAAATATGTGTGTGCTGGAATCGGACAATGACGCAAACAGATGGTGGACGGTAGGTAGATGCCGGGTTTCTCACTGTTGGAGACAAAGGCTACAGGTAAGCACAGAAGCACAGCTAGCACGATCCATTTAGTGACGGATTAGAGTCGAAGACATCAATACACACTCACATTTGCCTGAATATAGGCACAGGTGTGTGCACAGAGGAATATTTATAGACGTGTGTGTGTACAAGTTTGCTTTCAGTTAGTTTGCTTTCAGATGATTCCTTGCTCTGACAGCTGGGAGGTTGTAGAACAAACAACACCCCAGCGGCTATGAATGTGCCCAGCACCCAGATCACGGTTTCTAGCACCATTTTCCAATGAAAGGTTCCAGGGTTTCTTGGAGAAATTACTGATTCTAGGAGTAGAGCAGGAAATATGTAAGATGAAACTGGAGCGTCCCGTAGTGCCAGAGAGTTTCTTCTATGCAAACACGAAGAAACAAAAACAGCCGCAAAACCCCACACAGGAAGAGGATACGTCATAAGCGATAACCAAAAGAGCTTCCAACGGCCTACGCAGGAACAATTTGAGCAATAGCTACTTCGAGTATCCCTGGAATATAACCTTACTGGAATAGAATCCAAAGTATGACATAAATACCCACAAGTTCCCAGTGATACGAATCACTGAGTAAATAAATGCATGGCAGAGAACAGGCACACTGCACAAGCAGAGGATTTGCAGAGATTTCCTCCCTCGAGCAGCTGGAGGGTCAGGCCCTCTGCACAGAGTGACCTCCCTCCAAAGCTTCGTGTGGGTGACCAAGTCGTACCTGCTACGGGGAACCTGTGCATCAGATCTTATAATCTCAGGGGACGCTGTTGGGAATGACAGGACAGAGCCTACTGAAAGGAACGGCCGCCTCCCTGAAGTGTGTATTTAAGCATGGCGACATGCTTTGCAGCATCATTAGACCTACGGGCAGACAGTCACCTGCAAGATGTCTCAGGTGTCGTTCCTTGTGACCAGACAACTAGCGCAGCCCCACACCAGGCGTGAGAACTGTCTGGGTCTCCGACCAGCCTGCACCATCCTGGTCCTCCCTCATCCTGCAAGCCCCCTGCGCCCTGGGCCCCTGCGCTAGAAGAGAATGTTCCTCGGGGCGAGTTTGACAGACGAGTGGCAGGACACTTTCGGTCTCTGCCTGAATGCACGGTCGGGTGTCATGCACAAAGTCTTTGACATCATTGCGTATACTTTTATTTTTAATCCTTGCTAAGTTTAGGCCTCATCTCCCCAAATATACTACACCTTCCTTGAAGAAAAGGTCCCCAGTTTATTCTTTTTTTTTTTTCATTTAAAATAGGTAAATGTATGTAAATCGTATCTTGATAAAGCTGATTAAAACACACATCCACACGCAGACTCCTTGCAGTCTTGAGTTTGAATTGAAAGTATTGGTGTGAACTCCTGATAATTTTTTTATTCAGTGAGAAAACAAATTCTCTGATATGTTTTCTATCTCTGAACACTGAAAAGGCCTAGAAACAAAGACTACGTCCTAACAGAGAGCATCCCTAGTACCCAGAGTTTATGGTTTTCTTTCTTTCTTTCTTTCTTTCTCTTTCTTTCTTTCTTTCTTGCTTGCTTTCTTGCTTTCTTTTCTTCTTTCTTTCTTTTTCTTTCCTTTTTTTTGGGCCTGAAACACAAGGCCTTAAATGCAGGACTCAAGAGTATACTAAACATTGGTCGATCTCAAGAATTTAACTTTAACTTCATTTTATAGGTCACTCAGCCGAGCAGAGCTGAGAATTTAAAAGATCTAAAAACACATGCCACCAATATGTCTGTAGGAAAAAATTAAGATAGGATCATCTGAATCGTTTTTGTAATAAAAACTTTTTATACATGACATTTGGAATCTCTATTAAACGTGAAGATTGTTTTTCAAATGTCAGGAGATGAAGCCAACTACAGCTGGGAAGCATATGTTTTAGGCAAGCACACTTTTCTATTCCTCGAACACTGATTAGAGAGTTTGCAAAGGTGCAATTATTTTGAATATACATCCCGGCAGGCGGCTCCCAGGGCGCTGGGCACCTGGCAAGAAGGCAGCAAGTGTCAGCCCGGCAGCAGGAATGTTTTCAGGTTCATGCCTCTCCCTGCTGTTCTAGTTTATGTATTCACCGCATAATATCTGCAATGACGTGTCAAAACCTTGTGTCTAAAAATAAGCGTACATATGAAAAGCAAGGGAATAGAGAAAGCAAACATCAACTTTCTGTTGTCACCCTAGCAGCAGTAAAAGCATCGCTATTTTGGAAGTTTAGTCATGCTCATTTCCGTGCACGGAAACCCACAGCACAAGTGGACTGAATCACGTGAAGGCAGTAGGACAGAGTGCATGCCAGTCATTTTGCATTAACATAGCATTTGACTGAAGTGTGCCCGGAATCTCGCCTACCCTGCTGGGCTGGATGGCATTGTGCTAGGAAAATCTCTCTGTGGGTTTAAGTTACTTCCAAAAAAGCTTCCCATTTGTCTACAGATGTATATCCTAGAGCTTTGAATTATTAAGCCTGTTTCCATATTCCATGGCAGAGAATGAAGCTGGAAGGCGTGAGACCGGCCTGGGACCTCGCCCCAGGGGCCAGGCTGATGGGCTGGCGTGTGAACCTGGAATAAAGTCAGAAAAGCAAGACATGCAGATGATCAGAACGGTTTGTCTTCATCGTGCCTCTGCCCACAGTCAGCTCTGCAGAGAGACCAATTATCTATAAATCTGTTATCTGCATAAATACTTTACCCTTATGTGAACTTCCTAAGGGAATGTGGACATTATTACTAAATATTTTCCATTTACTTTCAAACTCGGGGCAGCCCTAGTTTGCTTGGATCCTAAAAACCAAATTTAAATATTGTTTTTAAGATGACAACATCATAGACAATGCATGCATATATTAGCTTGTAAATATAAGTAATAAGGGAAATTATTCCCTCCTAGTAAAGCTTGAGGAAGTTATGCCCCTGTGTGGACACGTGCTCAGAGATAGACTTCTAACTTCTAGGGCCATAAACTTCTCCAGGAGAGCGCAGGATGCTTCAGCCAGCTTTATTACTGCTATAATTTACATCTAAGAACATGCATTATTTTTATGAGGTCATAAAACTCACTTCTTTAATCATTTTAAGACTATTAAAAATGTTCATTATCTTAACTTTTTAAATCTGTTCCTTCAATTCTTCATGTTTGAAAAGTTTTGATTAGTTGAAGTCATTAAAATTTCAAAACAGCTATGCTCCTGTAAGCCCACCCGTTGCCCCCATTCTTATTCATAAGTATCTCACATATTTATAATTTTATTAAAAATATGTTAATTCTGTAGTCATTCTATCACAAGTTTGGTGGTTTTTAAAAAAAATTGTATTACCAATTTTATTCAATTTACATTAGGGAGTTTGTGAGTCTGTGAACTAATTTTTCCCCAAAACTTCAAACAGCAGGGATACGTTTTACTACAGGTTTAGATTCTTCTCTGTCCCTGACTGCTCACAGAGATGGTTTTTAACATAATTTCAGACTTTAAAAAAGTTGCAAGAAGAGTACAAAGAAGTTCTATGACCCTTTACCTAGATTTCTCAGTTATTAGCGTTTTATCAGACTGCTGTATCACTTTCTCTGTCTCTCCGAATGCTTGATAGTTCCGCGTGTGCATTTCCCACAAGCAATTTTATGTGACAGCTGTACATGACCACAGCTGTTCATGACCACAGCTATACATGACCACAGCTGTACATGACCACAGCTGTGCATGACCACAGCTGTGCATGACCACAGCTGTTCATGACCACAGCTGTACATGACCACAGCTGTACATGACCACAGCTGTGCATGACCACAGCTGTGCATGACCACAGCTGTACATGACCACAGCTGTGCATGACCACAGCTGTGCATGACCACAGCTGTGCATGACCACAGCTGTACATGACCACAGCTGTGCATGACCACAGCTGTACATGACCACAGCTGTGCATGACCACAGCTGTACATGACCACAGCTGTGCATGACCACAGCTATACAAGTTAGGGGAAAGTGAAACAACAGGGCTCGACAGCGATTTTCAGATGTTTCCAGCCATCTCGAAGCGTCCTTTGTTGCGGGACCGTGAATGGCATACCATGGTCACGTCTCTTTAATCTCCCTTAATTTGGAAAAGTTTCCTGGTTTATGTTTCGCGGCGTAACAGTCTGCAGCGTGCAGGCCACTGTCTGGCCTTGCTTCTTCTCTGGACACAGCCCGAGCACAGGTGTGTGCCGTGGGCCCCCTCAGCACACGAGGCGGGCGCTGCTGGCCGCGTGAACTTGGATTATCTTGGTAAGGTGGCGTCACCCCGGGTTCTCTGTGTAAAGCTGCAATCTTCTCCATTGTCCCCGATAGGCGTCTTACGGGAGACAGCGTGAGTGAGACCACGGTGGTGTCCTGTCGCCTCCACGGGCTCACCCTCTGGTCCAGCGTCCACTGGCGACTCCTGCCGGGAACAGCCGCTATGGCAGCGATCGCCTAGTGCCCCGTGGGTCTCTCGTATCGCCGTTCTTTTGAGCACGGTCATTTGAGCCGGGGTTAAGGCACGCTCGGGGCAGTGGCAGCACACACATTCTGTCAGGGAACCCTGCCCCACCGCACAGGCCTGCAGGTGTTTTGACAAGCCGGGGCTCCAGGACACAGATATCCTGGGACGATTCACGGATTCACCCAGCATCCCATCCGTGTAAGCCGCAGAGCCGTCCTGGCGCCACAGCTGCGCAATGGCGGCTTTCCAGCGGCACGCCCTGTGTCCCCGTGCAAGGGACAATTTTCCACTCCCTTCCTAATAGGAGCATAACTGCATAATGGCACAAAATCAAGGTGAGAAAATGAAACAGACACTAACAGCCAGGCTGTGGGGTCAAAGGGAAGGTCTGAGAAGACACTCGGTCGTGACAATCACAAGAATATGGACCCGGGATGATGGCTTCGTCTCTGGGTGTCGGATCCTCTCTGCTGGAGGATGCCATGAGCCACCTCCTGGGGTGGCTCTGAGGTGACACGAGGGCGTCCCTACACTCAGGTAGCAAACAGAAACCACGTTTCTGAGTCCTCGCCCCCTACCGGGCACAGTTTCCACTGCTCTACCGGCAGGCCCCTGCTCATAGGCACCACAGTCTCATCCTCCTATTTTATCCGGCCTACTTACAGACGCAGAAATAGAACCCACGACGTGTGGAGACGTCGCCCAAGCACACCCGAGTGTGTGAGGCCGGAGCCCTGGCTGTCGCCTCCAGGCACAGCAGGGACGATGGCAGAGCGGGGCGGGCGGGGAGCGGAGCAGGGGTCTGCGGGCGCCCTGCGCACCCCAGAGGGGCTGGGCCGCCATCAGCCCTAGAACAGAAATCCCTGTCGAGGGGACAGGTCCTTCATGCATTCCTCGTAGCATCTATACTCCTGTCGGTTAGCGCTGGTTAACGCGGTGCTGGAGCAAGAATACCAATAAACTGGCTTCTCTCAAGCCGTCCTTGTCATTGAGCATTTGCTAATGAAGAAACTAAGTCCAAGCATCTTTTTTTAATTTCAAACATCAATACAGAAAAACCCAGATTTTGCTGGCGTGTAAACCGAAGGTCCGGAAATTGGAGAAAGCGTCCTCACGTGTTACCTGGGTGTTCCGGCCTCCTCTGCTCCACCCGTGAGATGGAGAGACTCCCGCCGCTTCCGAGCATTCGGGTTTCCACCTCCACAGCGGGAACTCTTCCAGTCTCCTTGCTGGTCCCCGAGTCGCGCCGGACAAGCCGAATGCGTTTGCGACGTCCGTTTGGCTTCCGGAGAAAGGCACTCCGCAGCCGTGGGCCGCTGGCACCAGCGAGGCCTCTCCTAGAAGCACCGTGACAGGCGGAAACATAAGAAATACACTTTTCAAAGTGGACTTACAAAAGCCGCTATAGGAGTCGTCGGGTTTATGAGATAAATCCAGATTTACTGGGGAAAAAAAGGTGCTCATATTATTATCTAAAATAGCTGGGCTTCTTTGTCTACTCGCACGCCCAGGATCAAACCTGCTCACCGTCCTCCCTGCCTCGTGCTCCCATGTGGCCTGGACCACTGTCCCCTCACACCCAGGGACCCCACGCCTTTCCCTTTCCCGCCTCAGAGGCGGACAGGTCACGGGCGCCGCTGCTCGAGAGCACGTCCGCGGTTCCCCCAGCCTGCCCAGGCTGCCCCCCGCATGCTCTGCCGTTCTGCCTCTTCTCTCTGCCTTCCTCTCCTTCGGAAACAGAGTATTTCCTTCAACCCACAAAACACGCAGCCGCGTTCCAAGTTTAACAAGATGTCAGTTAGATTTCCGTGCGCGCAAAGCCTCTTCCTCTCGACTTCATGCTGCAGATAAAGTAGGAATGAGACTGAGACAAAAGCAACGTTTAAGATGACTGCATGATTGCATGCAACGATGTCAGTTATTTAGGTCCTTTGAGAACTAGATCTTCAGATCTGAGGCGCTGGCCTCGCGGACGGGAAGGCACTGGGGTGTTCTGTCTACGATGTCGCACAGGCTTGCAACTCTGACTCACAGATGAAAGCCCTCTGTGGAGCTTGGAAGTGTTCTGAGCCCCCAGCTCGTATGGAACCTCTTGTCTGCGACTGTCAACCCCCTCGGGTGACTGGAGCCCGGGGAAGTTGGAAGCCAACCGATCTGCATGTGCAGCTGAAATACATAAAACGTGAAAGGCTGCTTTCTGCCTAGAAAACACTTAGCAGAGAATTGAATAATCCTTTGAACACACATTGTCCTTTCTGCTCTGCTACTCACACGCACTTTCTGGGATCGTAAAAAGAAATCCGATCAAAACAAAACCCGAAAGATTTATGTACATTTTAATGGGGGTACTTGTTTGCTCACCAATTCACATTTAAAAAAGAACAGCATTAAGTGGAAAATTTTATGAGCCTGCATTTTGAGTCATCTGAACAAAGTGTGTAATAGCAAGAAAAGAATCTGCTTCCCCCTTCCTGGTTTCCTGAACAAGGGCCCCCTGGCATTCCAATAGGAAATACAGGAAATACAACTTCCTCCTAAGACCATGTTACTACCTAGCAAACTGCATTTATTTCCCATTTATTTGTTTGTGTGTCTATTTTTCACTTGCTTTTCTTCCCCCACTAGGTTGTAATAAGCCCAGGGAGGCTGAGGACCCGTGTCTGTCTGTGCGCAGGTAAACTCTCGGCACCTCCAACGTTCTCTGACACACTGCCAATATCGGCAGTTACTTTTTTAAATAAATGGATGCAACTCCTGACACAAGGTGAACATTTATCAGAAAACTGTAAAGGATAGTAGTCATACCTCTGACTTTATCTGCCTAAATGTAGAAAATACACATTTTTCCTAATTATGAGAAGAATCTTGAATTGTAGTTATTTCAGGGTTATTTGGGGAAAGTGAAGAGACCCCGTGATGAAGAAACGTTTCCCTTAACACATTTAGGGTTTAAGAGTCACAGCAAGACCAGACATACCTGCCACGGCACCCAGCGTTTCAAGTCGCTGTGGAGGATCCTAAACTTGCTTGACCGAAAGTCTCCACTGGGTACAAGAGTTACTATCATCACCGAGTTACTCCGTTATCACGGCTTGGTATGAGCTAAAATCAAGCTCACTGTTTACTTTCTATTTTAATTGAGGGACAAGGTGAATAGGTACATTCTAATGCTTTATTTTTATTGTACTTGAATACTTTTATTGTACTTGAACTTCTCTTGAAGTTCAAGAGAATACACTTGAACTTTAATGAGATAAATGTAGTTAATATACACGAAAACCTTTCTAACTAAAAATAAATAAATAAACTCTAAAGTTGTTTGGTGTGAGGTGCTGTGAGACCTGCAATAGAAGTCTGAGTGGGCATAATGCAGAAAGAGATAATATCCTGAAAGAGACACCTTCATCTTCACCATCCTCCTCCTCCTCACCATCGTCATCACCATCACCATCATCATCACTACTATCATCACCATCATTCTCATCTTCATGCTTATCATCATCATCATCACCATCACCTTCATGACCATCATCCTCATCCTCATCACCATCACCATCACCACACTATCATCATCATCATCATCATCATCACCTTCATGACCATCATCTTCATCCTCATCCTCATCACCATCACCACACTATCATCAGCAGCATCACCACCATCATCACCATCACCATCATCATTATCCTCATCCTCATCACCATCACCATCCTCATCACCATCACCATCCTCATCACCATCACCATCCTCATCACCATCATCATCACCATCATCACCATCATCATCACCATCATCATCACCATCACCATCCTCATCACCATCACCATCATCATCACCATCCTCATCACCATAACCATCCTCACACCATCACCATCATCATCACCATCACCATCATCATCACCATCACCATCATCACCATCATCATCACCATCATCACACCATCACCATCACCACACCATCATCACCATCATAGTTATCAAAGCAAACATTTATGTAAGGCTTACTGTGTGCCAGCAAAATATGTTTGCCAGCGCATTTGTTTATGTGTAGATGTCCATTGTATTCTTTTTGCTTTCTTTTTATTTAAAGTTCAATAGTTTTATGAGATTTTATGTCAGGGCTGTTGACTTTGTGTTGGTTTTCCTAAGTATAGGAGTGCCCTTTTGATACATAATGTCAAAGCTTTTATTCCACTACTCTAAGTACTGTCATACAGTAACTTATGGATTCTATCACATAGGTAATACTATCATTCCCATTTTGCAGATGAGGAAACTTGGACACAGAAAGAATAAATAACTACCCCAGGAACACATAGCTGGTAATGGGAACAACCTGGATGCAAATTCTACCTCTGGTCAGGGGCCTTTACTTTCCATGTCCTAGCGCCCCTCAACCGTGAGCGCAAATCCTCCCACCTTCAGCACTGTGGTGAGGACAGATCATTCTGCAGTTCAGCATGTTAAATATAAAGGAAGGAAATACACATTTAACTTCCTACGTGGCCATCGTAACGTCTACGTTTTGACTAGGAATGCTGTGAATTAAATATGCAATTTTGATCTTTAATATTTTATTCAGGCAACAATGACATATAATGATAACAATTGTACAGACTACCTTCACTTTGATATGGGTATTTGCCAAAGGAATTTTATATTGACTTTTTAAAGAAAATGTCTATGCTAATTAAAAATCTCTCCAAATTAAGGAAGGACAACCTCCTTCACATGACAATTTAATGGAAAAAGTTGAGGTTTAGCAATTTCAAATTGCATACTTGCAATGATTTGATAAAGAAATAGCTTTATTTTTGTTTTCATTTTTAAAACTTATCCCTAAATGCTATTTGAATAAATGTCCTATAATGTATATATTTAAATTACATAAACGAAAGACTTCCATTAAAGTGTCTTAGTAAAATTTTTTCACAAAATATGTTTTTTTCCAGACAGTAAGTTATTTAAAAATTTTTTATAAATTCATGAGCACATTATATGAAATGTCGGAAGCAGAGGTAACTGTCTGGAAAAGACTAATACATTTTGTGAAGATCATTAAACAACACGTTAACTCACTTTCTTTATTCCACATTATGTACCCAAAAGTCTCAGAAGAACAATACCATTACTAACACCAACCATCTCATGTTACTTATAAAGGGAAGAAATCATATTAACATCAGACTTTCAAAATAGTAAGTTGAAACAGTAATGCTTTATGTCAAAAGGCAATGGAGCATCACATTTAAGATGCTCAGGAAAAGAAAATGTGAGGCGGTTTTGCAGACAGCTGGGTCAACTTTCTAGAATAAAGAAACATAAAAAGGAAGATGGGCATGCAAGAACTCGGGGTGTTGTGTTTCCACACATTGCTCCTGAGGGTTTCTTTTTTTTCTAATAATTAGCTTTGGGACCCGAAATGATTGGAGAAACAATGGAAGGTGAGCTTTAAATACATAGTGTACATTTGTTTACATGTGGATCTCCACTGGATTCTTGGCGTTTTCTTTTTATTTAAAGTCCAGTAGTTTTATGAGATTTTATGCCAGGGTTGTTGATTTTGTGTTGGTTTTCCTAAGTACAGGAGCGCCCTTTTGATATACAATGTCAAACCTTTTGTTCCTAGAAAGTTTTCATAAAATATGTTTGTTCTCTTCTATGCCCCAGGTATTTTTTCACAGATTCTTAATGTGTGTGTGTGTGTGTGTGTGTGTGTATATATACACACACACACACACATATATATATGTATTTGATATATTTGTCTATTTTCTGTAACTCATTCAATCCTCACAGTAACCTTGCCAGATAGATCCTGTTATTAAAGAGGAGAAACCCGGCCAGGCGCGGTGGCTCACATCTGTAATCCTAGCACTCTGGGAGGCCGAGGCGGGAGGATCACTCAAGGTCAAGAGTTCAAAACCAGCCTGAGTAAGAGCGAGACCATGTCTCTACTAAAAATAGAAAGAAATTAATTGGACAACTAAACATATATAGAAAAAATTGGCCGGGCATGGTGGCGCATGCCTATAGTCCCAGCTACTCAGGAGGCTGAGGCAGGAGGATCACTTGAGCCCAGGAGTTGGAGGTTGCTGTGAGCTAGGCTGATGCCACGGCACTCTAGCCCAGGCAATTGAGCGAGACTCTGTCAAAAAAGAAAGAAAGAAAGAAAGAAAGAAAGAAAGAAAGAAAGAAAGAAAGAAAGAAAGAAAGAAAGAAAGAAAGAAAGAAAGAAAGAAAGAAAGAAACGAAACGAAACTCAAGAAGCAGGTAAGGTGAATAACGTCGTCATGGTGAAAACCTAAGAGAGAAAATGAGGTACACACCATAGTGCAACTACGTAAACTTAAAACACGTGCCCACGAGATGAGCATGGAAAGTTCTCTGCACATTCCCGGGCGTGCCTGCAGCTCAGGAGCTGTCCGGGTGCCCGCGTTACGCAGTCCCAGTGAGACGTCCCCAGCCCTCAGATACCACACCAGCTGGAACCTGCTCCTAGCAAGTCTACCAACCGCAAAATAATCTTTCGGAGACTTATTCAACCTGGTAATTTCTCTAAATCTACTTTCACAACCAGCTGCTAAAAGGTCCCCCACTGTCTTTTCAACTTCCCCCATCCCTAGACCCTCAATATTGCAATAATTCAGTATAAATTCCCTCTGCTCTACTCTCAGTGGCAGCTCATCAAGGGAAAAACTATTCCAAGGAATGTGTTTATAGTCAAGCTAAGCTCTAGCAGAAAACAAACACTGTCTCACCCTCACCCTCACCATAACCCCAACCCTGACGCCAACATCAACCACAACACCAACCCTACCCCTAACTCCAACCCCAACACTAAACCCAACCATCACCCCAACCCCAACCCCAACCCTAACCCAACCATGACCCCAACCCCAACCCTGACCCCAACCCCAACCCTAATCCCAACCCTGACCCCAACCCCAACCCTACCCCTAACCTGACCTCTCCAGCGGATCCTTCAGACCGATGCCGTGGCTGGGCTCCAGTGTGCAGGGAGGTCCCCTCGTGGCAGGCAGGTGGGGCCCAGGGCGTCAGAGACCCCAGACAACTTGCTCCCGACCCTGGGAAGCCCTTTCCCTGCCTGGCTGGAGATGACCAGGCAGAGCTAGGGCTGAGCATGCTGGTAGCACACGCTGGCCACACGCCGGATGACCACAGGGCACCTGGCTTTGCTCCGACCCACTCCAGAGGTAAGGAGCTCTCCTGCCAGGAGTGACGTGGACTTTGGCAGCCCCTGCAGGGCCGTCCCAGGCCACCAAGTCTGCAAGAGAGAGCAGAGGCCGGCATCCCTCACAGGGTCCATCCAAGTGGTGGCACTAAATCTGTCTTCACGTCTGCTGGCCCTGCGCTCTGCTGGGCAAGGTGGCCCTCGGGAACAGGCTGCCCAGCGCTTCTAGGTTCCAAAAGAGCTGTGAGCGTCACCACACCTGGTGGAAAGCAAAGGCTGAGGCCAGGTGTTGCGGGTGACAGCTCCGTGGTGACGGAGGCATCCGGTCCATGGTGACGGACCCAGACACAGCTGGAACAGAGATGGGAGAAGGGGTGCAAGAGGCGGCTGATTCAGCAAATTTGGTAAAAGTGGTTGTTACGTAAATTTGTTAATGGCACAGCTTGGGGGGAGCGTGACATCCAAATAGTTTTTCTCGTTTATTTGGCCTTTTTACTTGCTCTGATGCACGACACGGCAGTGTTCCTAAGAAACCGCGGAAGTAAGAAGGAGCAGAAACGAGCACTTTCCTCTCAAAGGCTGGCCCTGACCTTTTCATCACACCAACCTCCACAGCACAAAAGATTAAAGGTAAAACCTAATTGAGTTTCCTTGGTTACAACTGGGAATCTCCGATACTGCTTTTTATGTTCAAACAGATGGGGGAACTTCACCGCGGAAAATACAAACTGATTATTTGATTATTGCAGTTCAAAATTAGGAGGAATCACGCATGCCGGAACAATGACCCACCTCAATGAGGTTTAGAACAATGAGAACGTTTAAGCTATTATGCAGAGGATACGGAAGGTTCCTCTTCCCAGACGTCTGCATTAATACTGGAAGCCACACATCTATAGAAAATGCTGTGCATTGGTTGGCTCCACTGGTTTTCAAGTTTTAAGGATTTATTTTTGCACAATATTTGAAAGGGGGTAGCTTGATGATTAAAAGATAAATAATACCTTCATCGCACATCATCCCCTCGAAAAGTCAGCAGAGATAACACCTTCTTTCGTGACCCTACGACCCCGTTCACGACTCACAGCATGACTTGGACTGTAATAATTTGCAGACCAAGCTTCCCAAAGGCAGGTGCAGGGTCTTACTCATCTTTTTTATTCTGACAGCTCGGTTCTGGCCAATAGTTCCTGGTTCTCTCCAAGAACTGTGCGGAGTTTGATGTATCACCTACGTGCAAGCTATAAGTTAACCTCGGAGATGTGCTTACAGTCTCCTTTCGAAAATATACATATTGTCTCTATTATGGATTAACTTGTCATGGATGGATTTTTGTTTTTTCCAAATGCCCAATCAGGGTTTATGGGGATAATTTATTTTCCTCCTAAGAAAAGTATGATGAATAATATAAGGTACATCCTAACACTAAAATATCCTTACATTTATGAAATAAACTCTATTTGGTCATGGTTTACTATAAAAAAAAAATAGAACACCTTCATTTTCATGGACTAAGTTTGAATTTTTGTCAAATTATATCTTCCACTAATATATGACATATTATTATACATCATTTGATCAAAAATTGACAACCATCCTTATTTCAAAAATAGTAACATTTTATATTTTAGAACAACTATTTTTTTTTAAAAAAAAGAACTTACACCAAATACATAGATTTCAGATTTCAATGAATTAAATTATCACGTCATATTATAACTTTGCTTTGGGTACATTGATACAGTCATGAATTGAGCGCCTGAAGGCATTTCACAGTGTATTTCATGGGGCGGGATAATAGCATGCAAATCTAAAAGAATAAAACACATGTATTATTATTAATTGAAAGAACCTCCCTCGCTCCATCGTGTGGGGCCAGGACTGTTTGCTGCCAGGTTTGAGCATGAAGTGAGATGTTGTATCGTTGATCTTCAAGAGAGTCTGGAACTAACTCATTTCATTAGCTTACTTCTTGAACATATGACACTGAACCCAATTTAGCCCACTGTGCGTAAAAGGGCTTTAGCACCATTATTCTTCACCAATATAGTACGTGAAAGAATGTATATCATGGTCTGAAAATTCTCCCTCATAAAATGCTATTTTATAATTGGCATTAAAGTTAGAAAACATTATAGTCCAAATGCAAAATCATTGGTTGTTTCTCTATGATTGCATTTTGTTTTATTTTACGGAACATGCACTGCCTCTCTGGAACCATGCGTTTCCACAAGACACACGTTTCATACTATACCAGTGGATTACGCTACGTAACGTTGTTTCTTCGGCATTTGTTAGACCATAAGGCAGCTCAGACACCAGCTGAGCATGCTCAGCCCTGTGCTAACAGCACCCGCGCCCTCCACAGCTCTTTCCAACCGAGTGGTTGTTCCCTGTCCACCCCTGGCAAGGCGCTCATTGCTTGGGTTTACAAGGATGTATCTATCCTTTTTTCTTCATAGTCAGATAACACATTTCAAATGTAAATAAACATCATGTTGTTGGTTTTGGTAAATTATTGCACTGATGATGTCAGAAACACTGAAGACAAAATTCCTCTCATCCCACCGCGAATACCTTGCCTGAGTTTTCCTTACAAGCAAGGTAAGCATTAAAGACTCAGAAATGATTCCAATGAATCATTGATTTAGATTCGTGAAATAATCTGAAATCGCTAAATGTTATTTCAAAAATAAAGGACTCACGTTTCTGGTTCCACCCAAAAGGGAGAAAGCCGGCTGCAAACTATTGATGCCAGAAAGTACAACTAAAACCCACGTACAAAGTATAAAAAGCAAAACTAAGATATGCAAAATAACAGCAAGCAGATCACGGAAGTAAGAACAATAGTTTAACAACCACCAAGAAAGTAGCAGTGCATTTCTTGTTTTTCTCTGTTTTGCTTTGCTTTGCTTTTAACTCCAACTCTGATGGAAGCCTCAGCCGGCTAAACTAGGGAACGGCAGAGCAAACACGGGCACAAAACTCCGAGAAGAGCGTTCTTCTAACCGGGAACTGGGAAGACGGGCGTCTCCGAGCTGCCAGGAGTGTGGGGAGACCCTTCCCACGTCTCTCTCTCTCTGCCTGTCTCTGTCCCCTCCTCGGACGAGCTGTGAGGTCCCCTTAGCAGCACAGCGGCACCACTTACAAATCCTAAGTTTGCACAAATGTTGGCGGGAATAAAACCCCTTTTTCCTCAAAATTCTCTGACTGCTTCACTCTGCGGGTAGAACCGGTCAACGGATCTGCATGCCAATGACAGTGGCTGAAACTCTGAGAAACGTCTAGCAAGAGGACCAGGGCAGGGTTCCTTGGAAGTCGGAATCTTGCAGGGGAGAACGCAGGGGAAGGGACTTCTGGTCCCGTGTGGCAGCATTGCAGGCATGTCCTCCAGCTGCACACGTCCGGAACACGCCCGGAGAAGCGTGGCGAGGGCTCGGTCCGCGGAGCTGCTGTTTGTTGAGCCGCCGCGCACACCGCTGCCCGTGCGCGATCGAGCCCCGGCCGGCGCTGAGGCGCGAACAACAGACAAAGGCTTTGGAAACAAAACTTATGCTGAGAACAAAATCTGAATCAGCCGGGCTTCTCCAATGGTCCAATAGAAAGAGATCTCTCACTCTCCCTCTCCCCCATATATACATAATAATAAATAATAGATATGAATTGTGCTGCTATAAACATTCGAGTGCAGGTGTCTTTTTTGTAGAGTGTCATTGGATCTTTTGGGTTAGACACCCAGTAATAGGATTGCTGGGTCAAATGGTAGATCCACTTGTATCGCTTTAAGGTATCTCCATATTGCTTTCCACAGAGGCTGAACTAGTTTGCAGTCCCACCAGCAGTGTAGGAGTGTTCCTATCTCTCCGCATCCACGCCAACATCTATTGTTTGGGGACTTTTTGATAAAGGCCATTCTCACTGGAGTTAAGTGATATCTCACTGTGGTTTTGATTTGCTTTTCCCTGATGATTAGAGATGGTGAGCATTTTTTCATATGTTCTTTGGCCATTCTTCTGTCTTCTTTAGAAAAGTTTCTGTTCAAGTCCTTTGCCCACTTTTTAATAGGGTTATTTGATTTTTTCTTATTGATTTTTGTGAGTTCTAAGTATATTCTATTTATCAGCCCCTTCTCAGATGCATAGGATGCAAAAATTTTCTCCCATTCTGTAGGTTGTCTGTTTACTTTCATGACTATTTCTTTGGCTGTGCAGAAGCTTTTTAGTTCGATCATGTCCCATTTATTTATTTTTGTTGCTGCTGTGATTGCCTTTGGGGACTTCTTCATAAACTCTTTGCCTAGGCCGATGTCTAGGAGAGTGTTTCCAACATTTTCCTCTAGAATTCTAATAGTTTCATACCTTAGGTTTAAGTCTGTTATCCAGCGTGAGTTGATTTTTGTGAGAGGTGAAGGGTGTGGGTCCTGCTTTAGCCTTCTACAGGTGGCTATACAGTTTTCTTAGCACCATTTATTGAAAAGGGATTCTTTTCCCCAGCATATGTTTTTGTCTGCTTTGTCAAAGATTAGATGGCTATATGAGGATGGTTTTATACCAGGATTCTCAGATCTGTTCCACTGGTCAATATTCCTATTTTTGTACAGCCCAAGTGCCCATCAATCCAAGAATGGATTAATCAAATGTGGTATATGTATACCATGGAATACTATTCAGCTCTAAGAAACAACGGTGATATAGCACATCTTACATTTTCCTGGTTAGAGCTAGAACCCATACTACTAAGTAAAGTATCCCAAGAATGGAAAAACAGGCACCACATATACTCACCAGCAAACTGGTATTAACTGAGCAGCACCTAAGTGGACACATAGGTACTACAGTAATAGGGTATTGGGCAGGGGGGAGGAGGGTGGGTATATACAAACATAATGAGTGAGATGTGCACCGTCTGGGGGATGGTCATGCTGGAAACTCAGACTTGTGGGGGGAGGCGGGAAGGGCATTTTTTGAAACCTTAAAATTTGTACCCCCATAATATGCCAAAAAAAAATAATAATGATAAAAATGAAAGCAAGGAAGTATGTCAGAAGAATAAAAGCAGAACAAAAAAGAGAAAGAATAAAATGGCAGAACTAAACACTTTCATTTCAAAAATCACAAGAGAAGAGGGAGCCACGCAGAGGGGGACGCCAGGTGAGGACGGACGGAGACCAGAGTCCCGCACCTGCCGCTGAGGAAGCCGGGACCTGGAGCGATGACAGGGCTGGGAGAGGCAGGGGGGACCCTCCCCAGGAGCCCTCAGAGGCGGCTGGGTCCCGCTGATGCCTGCATCTCAGACTCCTCGTCCCACAGCCGTGAGAGCACTCGTTTCTGTCCAAACCACCCTGTCCCTTGCTCCTGGTCCCAGCAGCCGGCAGGCGGATCACCTGGTCTTCCACGTTCTCCCGGCGGCTGGCGGGAAGAGGCGGCAGACGCAGTGTCCCGCGCTGAGAGGACATCTCCAAGCTCTCCGAGCGCCACGTGGTGATACCGGCGCCCCAGGGAGAGAAAGGAGCCAACACCGGCTATTTATTTCCGTCTAGGGCTGCTGAGCCCGCCAGGTCCTGACGAGGACTTGCACCGACGCGCCTGCGCTTGCCCGCCGTGAACTCAGCAGCCCCGCTGGAAACCGCACGCCCACGAGCTCCTGCCTGCCGCAGGCCAGGCCCTCTGGCTCTTGGAAAGGAGCAGCCCGAGTGCGGGGCACAGGCCTGTGAGTGCTGCAGCTGCCCCTCCTCGCCGAGCCCACCCTGGGCGGGAAGACAGCCTCGGATGCCAGCCGCCGTGGAGGGGACGCTGCTCGCCAGTCCTTACCTGTGTCCTTGCCTGCTGGGACAGCCCAGATGGCCCCCGGGTTAATCAGCCAAGCCCCGCATCTAGCGCCTTTTTGCGAGCTTGCTGGGAACACTCGTGTCTGGAATGAATGTCGGGGGGCTCCACTCAAGTGCGGCGTTTCCCGCTCGGTTTACAGCGCCTCTGGGAAAGCTATCCTTTTCTGGCGTTAGGGCGGGAACTGAGCATGTCCGTGCCCTGCAGATTTGCAGGGATTCGGAAACCTCCGCCCAGATGGTGTGACGACTAAGGGACAAATCCCAGGTCTACACGGCCCCGGGTGCTCAGGACCTGCCCGCCCTCCACCTGCTTTTACGCCGACGTCGGAGCAGGAGCCGGAGAGACTGCAGACCTCCGAATGCACGGGCAAGACCGCCCCCTCCAGCGCCCCACCCCCTCGGCGGCCGCCTGCACTGTCTGCCCCGAGCCCACCTGGAAGAGTCTGATTTGACCACGTGCTCCTGTTCACAGAGGCCTCCAGGAGGCAGAGGGCTCCCCATTCCTCATCCCCAGACACGGCTCCCCGACGACTCCGAGCACCCTTGCTTCCAGCCCCGCCACACGCCGCCCCCGGCTGCCGGGGCGTCCACTGTGCCCCTGCAGCCCTCGGCCCCTCCTCGGCCATCCTGCGCTCACCACGTCCCTGTCCCAGCGTCCCTCACGCGCTTCCCCAGGACCTGCTTTCCTGCAGCTCTCGCTGGCGCTGGGTGCAGCCAGGGCCCCCAGGGTCCCTGTCCCCGCCCCCCGGGCACACCTGAACCCCAGGAGGGAGGTTCTCCTCGGGGCCCCTCACTTGCACTTCCAGGCTTTCCAGCTTTTCTCTGTCCTGAAAACACTCGGGGTTAAATCTCAGACCCCCCGCCCACGCTTCCTCGTCCTATGACTAGTGGCCACAGCTCTCACGTCACGAACCCCCATCTCAGAAGAGCTTCCTGTCGCCGCCGCGCCTCAGCCGCAGCCTGTGTGGCTTCAGTGTCAGCGGTCAGCAGGCACGGTCCTTCCACCCTGCTGGCACCTCTGAGTCACTCTCTGTGACGACCTTCCGGCCGCCACCTCACTGTCACTCCCGGGACCGCGTGGTCACGAGTGACTACACCCCTGTGTGACTCTGCCCCCCCACACAGCCAGTACCCAAACTTCAACAGGATCTGGCCCCGCCAAGCCTGCGGTTTATCATCCTAACCCTCCCACCAGCCGCCGTCTCCCCCCACGCCCACCACCCGCGCCCCTGACCCTGCCCGGCTCGCCGGTGTCAGGAAGATGGGCCCTGCGCAGCTCAGCGCCGTGCCACGACGTTTTCTTTCCATTGCTTGGCAAAGTCCCAGCCCCACTGGCCTGCGTGTGCGCTGCCGAACACGTCTGCAGGAAAGCACCTTGTCCTGCTGCGGGGGCTCACCTGGAACTCTGCCCACGGACCTCGGCGGCCCCCTCAGCACTGCGAGGCAGCCCGCCGCACCTCAGCGGTGCTCAGCAGGGTCCTCCACGTGGGCACCGCTGGCGTTTGTCCCACCCGGCCCCGGGTGGCGCTGCCCTGGGGCACTGTCGTGTGTTTAGAAGCACCTCCAGTCTAGATGCCGGTCTCAGTCTTCCCTGCCCCAAGTCGTGGCGACCAAACATGTGTCCAGACATTTGCTCCTTGGCGGGCAGAATCACCCCCATTGGCGACTCGTCTACAGAGCCTACCTCTCTCCCGCTGCCCGCTGTAAACTTTCTCCTTCCCAGCACGCCTCCAACACCTCTCTTCTCAGTGCCACTCTCGGCAAGCCCCAGATGTGTTGTTTATTGGGAAGACTGGCTCCCACACCAGGAAACACCTCCTCCCTCCTGCCGTCACCTCGACTCACTCATCTGCACCTGCTCCCGCACCTGCAATCCCCCACCCATCTCCAGGCCAGGCGGGCACCCCCTGAAGCTCAGTCCCACACGCGTGTGCAAGGGAGAGAGTCCCCTCCTCTCTCACGAGGACTGGCTTCCAGGAATGCTGCTTCTCTCCTGCACCACCAACCCCCACTCGTCTGACTTACGTGGGTCAGGACACACACACGCCTGAACTGCTTCCACCCCGACATACGCACCGACGAAACCCCCTCCAGGACTCTGTATCCCCCTTGCAGCTGCCAACCCACTTCTCACACTTCTTCTCAAGAACAGCATCGCTCCCAGGAGTTTTCTCTGCTCGCTTTCTCCAAGTCTCTTCCCGTTCCTCTCGATCCTGCTGCTCTCAGAGTCCACAGTCGTCCCCCCAACGCCAGCGATGCCGCGTGTATTGCCGGCCTGCCACCCGGCAGAGTTTATAGGGCCGGTCTCACCCTCCTCCTGGGAGCACCGCTCCGCTTGGTTTCCAGGATACAACGGTCTCCTCTCACCTCTCTGGCTTCTGATTCTCAATTATTTTTGCTAGTTCTTCTTTCTCTCCCCGAATTCGAAAGGCTGCCGTGTCCCAGGTTGCACATGTCCCGAATTTACGGTCTCCTCTCAGTGCGCTCATTCCCCTGCAGCCACCGTGCGGTTCTGCGGCTCCAAACGTCCCCACTGCCGACAGCTCACAGACGTGTGTCTCCTCCCCAGACCCCTATCCTGGACTCCAGCCTTACGTAGCCACGTACGCACTCAAAATATTTTATTTGATTTCTAATAGGCGTTCCTAAATAAGCGCTTTGATATCCAAACTTGGTTTTCCTCTGATTTTCCTCCTGTCAGTCAATGCCAGCTGCATCTTCAGGCCGATAACCGTAGCCCCATTCGTGCATTCTCGTTCCCTCACGTCTTCTCTATGCTATACTTTATCAAATTCTATGCTCGGTCCTCCTTCAAAATGCATAATTAATTAATTTGTTTTTATTGTCTGTCTCCAACCACTACAGAGTATAAGTTCCATAGAGGCTCAAGATTCTCGTCTACTTAGTTCATTGACGCATTTGCAGGAGCAGATGTTACAATAAAAATTTGCTGAATTAACAAATGAATGAATAAACGAATGCAAGTATGGTCGGCTTCCTGTGGGCTACTGTTGCTACTTGTTCTATAACTGGGGAGCATCATCTTGAGCGCCCACTCCCAGGAATGACTGCCGTTGCCATGTGTCTACTCTTCTGAGATTCAGGAAGGTTAAAATCGTCAGCGTCTCGGAGAACGAAGATGAGGAGATGTCATGAAAAACCGGTCAATCCTTACCAAGGTACACAATCTTTATGTGTTGCTCTTTAATTTTTCTTTTAAGTATTTGCAGTCCCAGGGTACCCGCTACCTAGAAGAGAAGGCATAACTGAAATAAGATAAAAGTCTCATACCAGGAGTAACATGTTTATGATGCAAGATTTCCTGCAGATACTCGGAAGAGCTGACAATATTAGAGAAAGTATATATTGATGAGCCTATGTCAAAGATTCCCCCACTTGTGCATATATCTCAGAATAAATCTTGCTCAATTTCATAAAAAGGATGTCAAGACATGATAAAGCTATAACAATTAAAAGAGTGTGCTATTGGTGAGAATGTAGACAACATTGCCTCTGAAACAAAAATATCATCTGACTTGAGACAGGGATGATACTTCAACCAATGAAAAAATATAATTTCAGCAGCTGTGATTGGATCTATTGGATGACCGTGTTAGAATAAAATTGCATCTTGATTCTTATCTCACACCATGCACAAAAATTCATGGCAGAGATTGCAGATCTGAATGAGAAAAGCAAGAAGAAACTCTTTTAGAGGAAAAGACAGGAGAACGCCTTCTTCTCATGGAGTAAGCAATGGTTTCTTAAACAAGGAAAAGTGCTACTTTATCAGAAACTTGGTAAATTGAGCTCCATTAAAGCTAGGAACTTGTATTCAATAACAGCAATAAAAATGAAAATGTGAGTGAAAAAGCAGCCCAGAGTAGAAGACGACGATTGCAGTACACATTTCCAGAAAGGGACTTGAATCGAGATGTATGATCTACCTCTTAACTAAATAAGATAAAATAAACAACTGGTCAGAAAAACGATTTATAAAACTAAACTGACTTCAGAAAGCATGACAACACACGGTCAGTGACCACGGTAACACGTATGCAGCTCAACCTGTCACCGGGATGTCGAAGGGTAGGTGTAGGTCAAAGGGCAAAGTTCCACCCAGGAGGAACAAGGGTTAGTGCCGTGTGGCACAACTTCATGGACATAGGGAATAATTCATCACATATTCCAAAATTGCTAACAAGTAGATTTAAATATTCTCACCAGACCAAAAAAAAAAAAAAAAAAGAAAAGTAAGTGAGATGATGGGTATGTTAATTAGCTTGATTTAATTTTTCTGTAATGTGTGTGTATCTCAAAGCATACATTAACCCCCAAAATATATGCAATTGTTATTTGTCAACTGAACATTTGAAAGAGGAAATGTGAATGAAATCCATAAAGTGAAGCTAACTTGCACCCCTAGAAATGGCCAAAATGAAAAAGACAAATAACTTCAAGTCCCGGCAGCACGGGGAGAAACTGGACCTCTGGTGAACTGCTGGTAAGAGTTGACCTTGATGCGAGTTCTTTGCAGAAGTGTCTGCCACATACACTGAAGTTGAACATCTGTAGACTCTATGACCAACACGGCGCTCCTAGGCGTGTGGCCAGTGGACACGCTGTACATGCTAACCAAAGGCATGTACGAAAACGCTCATAGCAGCACTACTGTGTGCTAACTCAAACCAGGACTAGAATTGTCTAAATGCCCATCACTAGTGGAATAAGCAAACAAATTACCCACGTAGAATATGGCACTGCCCAACAATTGAAAGAGAAGACCAAAAACTAAGGGCACACCCAGTGACATAGATGAAGCTCACAGAGATAAGTTGAATGGAAGAAGCCAGACACAGAAGAGCACACACTGTGTGGTTCCACAAGTATGAAACACAAAACCAGGGGCGCCCGGACGCATGGCTCAGACGGGGTGACCCCTGCACTGGGCAGATACCCAGGGGGCTGCGAAGAGGCTTCCGTGCTGTGCGACGTGTTCTTTTCCCCGATCCGGGCTCCGATCGCACAGGCAGATTCCAATTAAAAAAAAACATCACTGAGCTGTGAAACTTACCATATGTATATTTTTGACAATAAATAATTCATCAGTAAAAAGTAAAAGTGAAAGGTGTTTTAATTATCCATGCTCAGTGCTTTTACATCACGACACTTTTTAAAAGATTAAAATGCCAAAGAGTCTAAACTTTTATTTCAAAATGACACGCAGAAGTTTCTGACACAAAGAAAGCAGTTTACGAATCAATGCAGAAGCAGTGGAAAGAACATTTTGAAATGGATTTTTAATCGCTTACCAGTATAACAGGTATTCATTGAATGTCAGTGATGCCTAAGATATTCAGTGTTCTCAAAATGAACTTATAAAAATGTGATTCCGGCCGGGCGCAGTGGCTCACGCCTGTAATACTAGCAATCAGGGTGGCCGAAGCGGGAGGATTACTAGAGGTCAGAAGTTCGAAACCAGCCTGAGCAAGAGCGAGACTCCCGTCTCTACTCTAAATAGAAAGAAATTAATGGGCCAACTAAAACATATAGAAAAAATTAGCCGGGCATGGTGGCGCATGCCTGTAGTCCCAGCTACTGGGAAGACTGAGGCAGGAGGATGACTTGAGCCCAGGAGTTTGAGGTTGCTGTGAGCTAGGCTGACACCACGGCACTCACTCTAGCCTGGGCAACAAAGCGAGACTGTGTCTCAAAAAAAAAAATGTGATTCAGTGGGTGACTTTGTTTTTTTACCCAATATGTCTCTAAGTAACAATAATAAGTGTTTCTTTTCTTCTATAGGAGTTCCCCTAGTAAAAGGGTGTAAGCTATCAAACAAGCCCGTGTCAGTGTACCGCGCAGAGTCCCTTCCTCACTCACACTGCATGTCCATTGGGTCAGCCACCCTCGTCCCACGGGGTGCTCCAGGGAGCATGGCTGGGCCACGGCGGAGAGAAACAGAGATGTGGCAAAACACCCACTGGCCACAGAAGCTTTCCCTGGACTCACTGGGACCTGTTAGCTTCTTCTTCTTTCCTGGCGCTTCCTTGCGGGATGGAAGTGTCCGTCCTCTGCCTGTCCCACCGCTGCCCTGTGCAGCCAGCACACGGCGTGTCTGGTTCCACAGCTCACAGCAGCAGAGGAGTTTGCTCAGGGAGAGCCACGCCTTAAGTCCCCCCCCCCCCACGGTGCTTAGGAGAGACTCTGGGCTCGGTGCCGCAGACAGAGGCTGCCTCTTGCAGCCCTTCAGCTGGAATCCGCTGCTACCATCCTGGAAACTTGGCACGGAGGCAGGGTGAGGCGGGGGGAAAGTCTGTGATCCTCTGATCGAGTCTTCATCCCTCAGGGCCCTCTGGCGTGGGCTGTGGCCTTCACAAGTTTCCAGCCCCCGTCCCGGGTCCCAGTCCCCCTCTCGCTCCCCGCTTCCCTGTGCAGAGCACCCTCTGGCTGTTCCCTGGAAGGCCCGTCTCCAGGGAGACCAGAGCAGGCTGGGGGCCTTTCCTCAGGTGAGGTGACGCTCCTGTGAGTCCTCTGGTGAAGTATTTGCACTGGAGGGGAGAAGGGCACCTCCCCTCTCTCCCAGGGTCACCATGGCTCCTTCTCAGGTCTTCCATGTAAGACCCTAGGGGGGTCCTTGGACGGTGAGCCCCTGAACGTGAGCCCCTCAACCCCACGTGCCTACAGCCCCTCTTGCTAACCTATACTCAGCCTCTGGGAACACGTCAAAGCTGAGGTCCTACTGGGTGTGGCATCCCATGACTTCTACTCCAAACAAGCAAATCTCTGGTGCTTTGGATCCTCCTATTTCTCTGTATTTGTCAGTGTCAGTTTGCTTTGCAACCTCAGCTCTTTGCTGGAAATAAGGAAAGCCATTGATTTTCAATTTCTACACTTTTTCTTGCTTTAATGGTGGGAATGAGTGACTACATGTCACAGCTGCTGCAGGCATTGAATGATTTATTTGGTGTCCTAGAAACTCATTAATGTTGTTGTTTAAGATGCTTATTAGTTCTAAAGTACCTGAATTAATGTGCATGTGTGTGAGAGTGTGTGTGCGTGCATGTGTGTGCATGCGTGTCTCTGTGTGTATATGTTATGTGTGTATTTATGTGAGTGTGGAGTGGTGTGTGTGCATGCACGTGTGTGTGTGTGTGTGTGTGTGTAGGGAGGGGACAGAGGTTGTGCATTGCTCCCAGGACAGAGTTCTCAGTCGTCATCGGGGTCTCAGAGCGGGTCTGTGCACTCACGGCTCCTAAAACATGAGAGCCGTCGGGGAGGAGGGCTTGCTTGGGCTGTCGGTTTTAAGCGGGACTGCCCTTCCCGAGTGTTACAAAGCTTCACCTCAACAGCAGGACTGCAGTTGGGGGCCAGACTCACACCTTTCTCAGACCAGCTCGAGGGCCTTGGTCGTTAGTGTTGTCTCAAAGGCAACACAGTCAGGCGGTTACGAGGTGAAGCCTCCCCAGAACTTGAAAATAAGGAAAATGCTTTTGCATTTTTAAAGTTAAAATTATGAAATCAATACATGATAGGGAGAAAAGATTTGCAGATAACCTTAAAACACAGAGTGTCTTCCAAGACTGCAACAGCGCACCCAACTCGACCCACGTGCAGTAAGAAAGGCCGTGTCGATCCGGAAAGAGGCCGCCAGGGGTGAGCGTTAGCAAGGGGACAGCGAAGGCTTGCTGGCCACGGGGAGGGACGTATGCTCCACAGCTGGGCAAGCCTTAGCTCGTGTTTTTTTTTTTTCTCTGTTCCGACACCTCTGATGGGGCCAATTCTTACTGCGGCTGTACATCTAGAGAGTTCGCCCAGTCAAGCGTTAACGTTCTAGAATCTAGAACCCGTAAGACTGGCAGCATCATAACACACCGTGTATCTGCCTATAGTGCTTGAGCCAAACCCAAAGTCAAGGAAATGGTGCGTTTCTACACACCAGGAAACAGCAAGAGTTCGGGGAGGGATTACTGTTTGGAAGAGCGAGGCAGAGCTAAAATATTCTGAAAATGGAGGGAGAGATGTCGAGAGGTCCCAGAGGAGGGAAATGGAGTCGACGAGATCTAGAGGCTTCCTGGGGCCATCGGCCACAGAGATCTGAGGCGCGGGGAACGCGAGTGTAGCTGGGGTTTGCGCAGGCGCCATGCTCTGGGTGATGTCTCTGTGTTTCCCACACCCCCCGCGGTGATGCTCAATAAAGCATTGGTGCACGTGACCCTTCGTTTTGGAAAAACTGAAAGAGGCAGATAAAGATAAGAGGCAGCTGAAATTTGAGTCAACACACCAAGCGATCCTTTACATCAATCGCCCTCATTTTTCTTTGTTTTTACGACTACCTAGACATTTTCAGAACATGATCTGATTCCCTGAAAGGGTTTTCCCGCAACTAAGAGCCGTACCTGTCTGCGGACACTGAGAGACACCCGGCCACGGTGACAGCAAGTCTTTGTTTTGATAAATCGAGTGATGGCGTTGAAAGACCATGGATGGCGTGGGCTGATTGCAGATGAATATTTTGGACTTCTGTGTGTACAGATGAGTAAGGCGAGCAGGTGACACTGCACCCACCGCTGGGAAGCGTATGTGCTCTTGTGCTTTAACGAAACCAGAGCCCGGACAAGGCTCTGAATTCAAGAAGGTAACGACTGTCATCCCGTGAGACCTCTTGGGAGCAGCCGGAAAGCTCTCCCCGGTGGCGACAGCCCGACTTGCCGTCAGCCGCGCGCGTGGCGGCCCCCCGCTTGTGCAGGGGTGCTCTCTGCACACAGACTGAGGCGTGCTCTGGAGGGGACCTGGGTCCCCCCGGGTCCATCCTCCCCTGCTGCGGCTGAGCTGGGGACTCGCGGTGTCCGCCGTGTTCAGCAGCACCTGGCAGGACACTCGAGCCCATCCACCTGCACGGGCAGAAAAACAAAACCCTTTGAACGTTACACTCAGCAGGGATTTTTTTTTTTTTAACTCGTCCTATTTGCACATTAGCAACAACAATGCAGCCGTTCAGTGCTCACCACGGAGAAGCAACTGGAGAAAATACAAGAACTGTGCGTCACCGTCTCTGCTGTAACGCGCTGAGGTTCGAGACCACGTTACCGAAATCGCCTTGCTGCCCGTCAGCCGGGGACACGCTGTCGAGTCTCGGGAAGTGCTTGCTGTTGGGAGTTTCACTCCGCAGACAGCTGGCAAATGACTCTAGAAGGTCGTCTACACCACTGGAGCCTAGGCCACCTGCCCGCCTGCTGCTGGCATCTGGCGCACCGGCCATTGCCGGGCCGGAACACCAGCTGCATCCACGTCTCCAGCGTCTCCAGCTACTCCCCGAGTCCCCGCTGCTCCCCCAGGGCAGCCAGGCCATCCCCGCAGAGTCTCCCTTTGGAAACACAGCGGTTTGCTTTATATTTTCTGCAGAAAACTCTGGTGTTCTCCTGACTGACAATCCTGCGGATTCGAGGGCGGCTGTGGCCGGATGCCGCTCGAAGCCAGCTGTGAGGTGGGAATCGGCTGGCGGGGCTCGTGACACGGAGACAGCCTTTCCGGTCACCCATGGGGCGGGGAAGGTAGGGGAGAGCCTGGCGGGACGGCGTTCCGGGACTTCACGCCAACACCCCTGCGGTGGGCCGGCCGTGGCCTCGGGCGAGGCAGCTGTCCTCAGCGGGGACGTGGGGCATGCGTCCTCAGTCCCAGGGGTGGGGGGCCGGCCACCCGCCAGGGGCCCAGACGCAGGCTGGGGTGGACGTGAACTGGGACCCAGCAGTCGGCAGCTCTAGGGCCTCAGTTTCTTCTTTGACCAAATGAGGAAATGAATGACGTCAGCCCCCCACGGACGGTGGCCCCCCACAGACGGTGGTGAGGAATAAATGAGTTAGCGCCTCCAACACGCTCTGAACGGCGTTTGGCACGTGCAGATGTTTGCCGTTACTATTTATTCACGCAGAAAGCAGCCTTTCCGTGCATGCTATACCCCGGGGTTTTCGTAAGGGCGTAGCCGCAGGGAACGGACGGCTCTGCCCCTCTGGGACGGGCTTAGTTCCTCGGGCATAATGTCCCCTCGGCTCATGCAATGCTGACACCACTCACGTGAGGCACCAAAGCTGGTCAAACCCGTGGGCACAGAGAGCACAGCGGTGGCTGCCACGGGCCGGGAGGAGGGAAGCGGGGCTGCTGCTCAGCGGGTGCAGCGTCTCGGCTCTGCAGCAGGGGCGAGTCCTAGAGACCTGCCGCCCCACACGCTGCCCGGAGTCCGTGCCGCGCTGGGCGCTGGACGGTTTTAAGAGTCGAGCTCGCGTGTGTCGTTACAGAGCTGTATATACATGGCGTCACGCACCTGTCACAACTCTGCAGAGCTGCGCAGTCCCGAGTGAACCCCGAGCACACGGAGGACTTCAGTTAGTAACAATGTATCGATGCCGCCCATCAAATGCAACAAAGTTCCCACGCCACTGCCGGGTGCTGATCACAGGGGGAGGGTGGGCAGAAGGGGAGGAAGCACGGGGGAACTCTGTACTTTCTGTAAACCTGAAACTGCTCTAAAAGTTCATTGTGTTTAGTTGGTTTTTATTTTTAATTTCTACTAATTGTTTTTTAATTCCTAAATCTGGAGTTAAGAGGGGAAAAAAGCCCGATGGCGGGGAGTGCGTTCCCAGCTCTGGCCAGGAGGTCCGCTCTCTAAGTCAGGCCCCGGCGGGGGGCGCAGGTCGGGATGTGGGAATGAGGGGAAATAAGTTTCGTTCTGGCCAAATTACGTTTGCTTCTAGGATGCCATGCAAACGCCCACTGTAATGATGGTCCAATTGCCATTTTGCCTTTTACACTTCCAGCAATTTTCTTGCAACCGGGCGCCCGTGTGACTTGGCAGGATGATATATCGTTGCAGTGGAACCACAGCATTTTATTATATGGAAAGAGCCAACAAATGCTGAGCGAAGTCGACCCATTTATCACGTAAGTTATAAACTGTGTGTGCACCAGATTTCGTGGCATCCTTTATAACTAAGTTAGGTAACTCATAAGAGCCCCTCGATATTTTAGAACTCGATTCTACGGGACTGGCATTTAAAGCTGTCCCAGAGTCACCCAATTATTTTACGTAAACACCATCTTTGCCTTGGCAAGGTGAATAGCTGGATTTATGAGTTAATCCTTGCAGATTTTTGAATTTTCACCAAATAATTGAATGAAATTGAACCATTACCAAGATCAGATGGGTATATTTGAGGGAATAAACATAGAATGTAAAGGGGAAAAATCTTCTTTTTTTTAAAGAGTTGTGATATTCCACAAGGATGGCACAGTTGACTCTGGCAATTTTTTTTTTTAATTTTTGTTTCTGTCTCTATTACAGACAAGCATAGAAATGCAGTGTCTAGTTAATACAGCTACAGTTAAAGGGATTAATGACTTTTCTGGCCAGAAATATTACTGAGATGATCTATCATATCTCTGGGTATGATAGAATTCCACAAAGACTTAATGCACCTACCTGACAAGCCTGCCCCTCCGC
>VSMD01097285.1:0-62394 GCA_008750895.1 Mirza zaza
ACCACCATCACCACCACCACCACCACCATCACCACCACCATCACCACCACCATCACCATCACCACCATCATCACCATCACCACCATCATCACCATCACCACCACCATCACCACCATCACCACCATCACCATCACCATCACCACCACCACCACCATCACCATCACCATCACTATCACCCACCATCATTACCATCACCACCACCATCACCATCATCACCATCACCACCACTACCACCATCACCACCATCACCATTATCACCATCATTACAATCACCACCAGCACCACCATCACCACCATCACCATCATCACCATATACTGGACACTTGTGGTTTGGCAGGCACCACGCTAATGGTTTTGAAAGAGTTTAATCTTCATAACACTCTTGCATAGTATTAATCCTATTCTACAGTGGAGGGAACCTAGCCTCAGAGAAGTTAAGGAAATTGCTCAAGATCACACAGTAGAAGGCTGTAGAGCCAGGATTTCAACCCAGGTCTGTGTGTTCTTCAATAGGTAAGGCATGGTGCTCAGAAAGCTGCATTGTTGGACATGAGGCATATGCTGGGGGCTTGTTTTATGTGCTACTGGGCCACTGTTTGGGTACAAGAGGCTCGTGTGGGCTATGACCAGAACCAGCAATCTGTTTTCCCTTCCTTTCTCTGACATTTTTTCACACATTCTGGATCATATGGCTTTTCTGGTCAGAACAAATAAAAATGTTTCTTGTCCCCCCTTTTCGGAGCTTTGGGAGTTACTGTTTGCACACAGTTCTGGAAGCAGATGGAGCCTGATAGAAATCCCAGATGATAATGCAGACTCAGAAGCTCTGCGAAAACACCCACGAGCATGAATACCCTGAGTATATGAGAGAGAGGAAAAGAGGGAGGTTGGCATAGACAGAGATAGAGATAAGGATAGAGCCAGAGAGAGGCAGAGAGATAGATGCAGAAAGACACAGAGACAGAGAGAAATAGAGAGAGACAGAGAGGCAGAGAGAGGGTGTGAGCCTGGTGACACCTTTCACTGTTTGCATTTTGGGGTCTAGCTGTGCCAGGACCACCCTGTCCCTCTAATTTAGTCTGTGTTTCCTCGTTTATGGGTGAGTAGGGGAGTAGGGGTGCTGCTTTCTCCTGGGGAGAACCTTCCCTGGCGCCAATAGTGAACACTCGCTGAGCACCTTCTCTCTGTGCCTGGCCACCTCTTAGGGAGAGCAGGACATGTTTCCCTCCTTGCAGAGCCCGTAGCTAGATGCCAGAGCCAGGTGTCTCCACAAAAGTCACAATTCACTGCCGGTTCCATACCGTGACCTTCGGTTACATCTGGGCATGGGTAGAAAGCATTCCCTGGAACTGTTACCCCAAAAGTCAACTTCCCTCGCACTCAGATGGAAGCTCAGAGCACTGTGCCGAAATCACGAATGGTTACACTGAGTTGGAGCTAGATTAGGGTTCTGACCCATAATAAACCTCCTGGGAACTGGCTTTGTGGCAGCATATTAACCTGAGGGGTGGGCCTTAGCTGTCATATTCTGGAAGCATGTAGCTCAGACTCTACTGAGAATGTTGCGTGGAGACCTCGGTGTTGATGTTCTACTAGAGGAGGAATCGTGGGCAAATATGAGTTTTCTACAGCCCTCGCTCTCAGTTTTCCTTCTGAACTTTCCTCTGAGCTTCTGTTTGCTCCATCTGACTTTCAACTCTTTTTTTCTACTCTGCCTGGACCCTTGCAGGTAGCCGGGGCCATAGGAGAAGGTGGTGGCGGAATTCAGAGGGCCAAGCCTGCGGCTGCATCCAGTGAGTCATTATTCACTTCCTAGAGCTTCATTTGTCAGCTGGGAGTACTGGTGGCCTCCCTGCCTGGCCTGCAGGGCTGTTTGAAGGACAGGAAGGACTAACAGTCATAAAAGCACTTCTCAAAGAATAAAGTGCTGTCTGCAGGCGTGGGTTGATATTTCTCTTGTTATTGTTTGTGGTTGTTTCTCAGAGGTGTGGATGACCATCAATAGCTGGGGGATAGAGTGCAAAGGGCTCTTCTGTATGACCTTGATCTCTGTGACCGTGGCCAAGTTATTTCAAGCCTGAATATCTTCATCAATAAAATTGGGAAATAGTAACACCATTGCCCTGGGCTTGTGACTGTCTGATGGTAGGTTCCAAAGTCAGGATGCAAAGCAGGGTGCCAACAGGATACCGTCAGCTAGTAAGCAGAAGTCTCAGGTGGAAGATGGAGGAAAAGTATCATTCACATTCATTGTTCTCAGCGAGGGGTTGATCATTAGCTTTTAAAAATGTGTTTGACTTTGTTTGTACTTTCTAGATTTTTCCATAATGCCAGCCTAAAGTTTCCATAAAGCATTACCTTTACCATTTAGGATATTTAATGGAAAATCAAATTTGTGCCTTTAGTTTCTTTCCCAGTCTCCTGCTGAGCCCACCTGTCCCCTCCCCTGGAACCTGTCCCCACCCCCTCCCAGAGCCAGCTCGGCCCAGCAGGGGTGGATAGACAGGGACAGCCTCTGGGGAGACCCCAGAGGACCCTGTTGCCCCCCAGTCTGGGGTGCCACCCTGCTGGAGGGGCCGGGCTGGGCAGCCTCTGTCGGCTGGGGATGGTCTGGGAGTTTTACTCCAAGGCCTGCCACACAGTGATAGCTCTTGTCCTCTGCCATAGTTCAAGACCACATTGAGGCCGGAGCCCTTTGCAGGCTGTGACTGTGGATATTACCCCCTGCTGAGTTTCCAGCGTGCACCAGCATCTTTGTGGGCAGCATCCCATCCAATTTTCCATCAGCCCCGAGAGGAAGATGCTGCCAGCAGCCCTGCTGATTCTGCCGATGAGGATCCCGAGGCTCAGAGAGGTTAAGTAACTTCCCTACATCACACAGCCAGTTAGGAACTGAGCTGGGATTTGAATCTAAAGGTTTTCAAAGGTGAGATCCCTTCCATCAGCAGGAGCATACAGGGGAGCGTTTTAGGAGAGAGGGGCAGTAGATTGCACTGGGCAGGGGTGATGGGGAAGGAGGGGGCGGGGCCAAAGGGAGGGAGTGTTAGAGGTGGGAATAGTTACGCAACCCCCACCTTGATCATATGCCAGTAACAAGAGTGTGTCCCCGCCGCCCCTGCCCCCCTGACACAAGAGGGAAGTTAGCCTAGTTTTCCTCGAGAGCAGGAGCAGATGGGGGCTTTGGGGACCCTGCTGATTCTAGAAAGTTCCCACAGTCTGGGTAAAAATATTGCTTTTACTTAAAAATTGATATATTTCTTGTAAAAACAATCTTATTTTCAACACAAAATGTAACAACGTGACCTTGTTAGGAAACACAAATTCAAGGCGTAAGAAGTTGATGGGGGACAACACGAAACTATGCTTCCTATCCTTGGCAGCTCCCCCAGGAGGCTCTTGGTTTGGGAGTGGCAGGTCACCCGTGAGCAGAGGGACGGACGTCTCCGGAGCTTTTCCTGGGCTCTGTGGGGCGGGGCAGGACGGGGGCTGGCACTGTGGAGTGTCCCCCAGGCGCCAGGCCCTCCTGCAGGCTCTGCCACCGCATCCCAGCAACAGCCCAGTCAGGGCAGGTGGCTGCCCTGGTCCCTCCTCCCTCACGGAGTGTCCCCTGCTCCCAGAGGAGGAAAGTGAGGGAAAGCTGAGAAATGACGGTGCAGGATTCCAACCCAGGACTCCCTGGGTTCAAAACTTGCAAGATGGTTCCACACCCCCCCGGCCACGCCAGGCAGGGCAGCAGCCCCAGGCAGGAGAGCTCATCTTTCCGAAGTTAAAATAGCATAAGGCAAAGGGAGAGCTCTCGCAGAAGCACACAGTCGTGAAGGAGCGCACAGTTCTCCTCCGGCCACACTCTGGGGACAGGTTCCTCCTTCCTGCTGGGACAGGCGGCCGCAGGCATCTGCCTTTGACTGGGACGGCATGGCCGGGCAGAGACAGGAAACATACCTGTGGTCCAGGGCCGCTCTCCCACCTAGCAATGCCATTCGCAGAGTGGGAACAGGGAGAAAATATGAGAAGACAGGAAGGAGCAAAATCAACAGACACATGGCGACGTCCTGGGAGGTAGGGTCACATCCTGGGGGGAGACATAGGCCTCGGCCACGGGTCAGGGCACAAACACAGAGGCCCTGAGGCCTGATTTGCGGGAACCTGGCGGCCTGGCCAGGGCAGGGGAGGCTTGCTGTGTGTGCAGAGGCGTGGCGGGGAGCCCTGCTGCCAAGAGCCGGGCTCCTCCTCCTGAGCCGAAAGGGGAAGGAGGGCACAGCTATCAGAGCTGCCAGGGCCCAGGTCCCCTGCTTCTGGCTCCGGCCCCCTGCCGGACTGAACACAAGGTCTTATGGCGGGGGCAGAGGTGACCTGCAACAGGGTCAGGGCAGAACATTCTGGCCAGGAGTGACCTGGAGAAGAGATTCCCGAGGTCCTGGTAAAGGCTGGGGAGTCTAAGAGGGCCTTAGACCGGCCCTGTCTCTCCTCTCTGCCTTTGGCAGTTGCGAGTGACGCCCTTGACCCGCTGATGTTCTGGGCGGCTTGCCGGGCGTGGAGGTGGCTTCCCGTGGCTCCTTTCCCAGCGCTGGCCTGGCCAGCCGCCCCCCCTGTGTTCAAGGCAGTGTTCAAGGAGAGAACAGGGAGCACCCACGGGGGTGGGGGGAGGAGGGGACAGGCGCGGAGCCAGGCCTGCGCTGTCAGCTCGTTCAGCGCTCAGGCGACCCTCCCCTCAGGTGTGGCCTCTGCCCGTGCGGGGGAGAAACGGAGACCTGTGCGGGGTCCCAGGACGACACCGGGGCTGTGGGGGCTGCCAGGAGAGACCCTGCAGGGTCCCCACTGGGGAGACGCTGGCGTCACAGCCCCGGGGGGGGCGCTCCCGGGCTGCCCCTCGTGAACTTGCACGGTCGAGTGGAGGTGACGGTGACGCTGTCCTCCTGCCGCGCCTCGCAAAGAGGGGGGACGAGGGGTCAGAGGCCAGTCCACTGCCTTAGCTCCGCCGATTCCTGGGGCAAAGCAGTAATCTTTTGTTTTTTCTTTTTTATTTCAGCGTATTATGGGGGTACAAATGCTAAGGTTACGTATGTTGCCCTTGCCCCCCTCCCCCTTTTAGAACATTGGAAACGGGGCCAAGTGTGGAAGATGATGTAACAACAACGACAACAACAACGATAATAATAACGCCTGCTTTCCTTACCAACAGGTTTGTGGGACAGACGGAGGAGGTAACACAGGCGATTCCTTCCTGTGGACTGCAAAGCATGAATCCCAGGGGTTGTGGGCTGAATTGTGTCTCCCCAAGATACAAATGTGGCCGTCCTAACCCTCAGCACCTCACAAGGTGACTGTATTGGGAGATAAGGCTTTTTAACAGGTGATTGAGCTCAACTGGGGCTCTGATCCCAAATGACTGGTGCCCGTACAAGGAGAGGAGATTAGGACACACACACACAGGGAAGACCGTGCGAGGACACAGGAGAACACGGCCTCAGAGAAACCCACGCTGCCGACACCCTGGTCTCCCAGCCTCCAGAATTATGAGAAACACGTTTATGTTGTTTCAGCCACCTTGTCTGTAGGACCTTGTTGTGGCAGCCCCAGCACACTGAGACAACACGTGAGGCACACCTGTCACAGGACCCTGGACGTGTCTGGACAGATGAAGCATGACACACCAGTGCCTGGGGCCGTGGCTATGTCATGCTCCGGGGCAGCTGGGGACGTGAGAAGAGGGAGAAAAAGTGTCCACCAAGATTGTCAGGAAAGGCTTCATGGAGGAGGCGGACTCAACTTTGGTTTTCTAGTCTGTAAAATGGGTGTGACCATAGTTGCTCTCTGAGATCTGATTGATGGAAGGACAGAGTGAAGGAATTCGTGGAAGGCACTGAGTATAGTACCTAGCACCCGGGGATGTGTTTGTGCATTTCTGCGTAATTTCTACTATCATCATTACTGAAGGATGAGAAGGTCTGGGGACAGAAAGAGGGAGTGTGGGAAAAGGCAGAAAACAGGGCAGTGGGCAATGAGAAGCCCCCGTCCCGGGAAGGGCAGACTTTACACGGCCTGCCTTAGAGAGAGGAGGGAAAAGATGGGAGTATTATGTGACATCAGGAGGGGGTAGCTGTTGCCATCATATTTGTCATCTGAAAACTTTTCTCCAAAGCAGTTTTAAAGGCTCCCATCTGATCCATTTCCCTTGTGCTAAAGTCACCCATAAAAATTGTAAGAGTTCACAAAGACAGTGAAAGTTTCAGGCCAGGCTCCGCCATTAGCACAGGAAAGATTGTCAGCATCTCCAGAGATCCTCGGTTGCAGGAGGAAGCCCTCACAAGGGACTCATCAGACATTTTATGTGAGACTCAGGGGCCCAGGCTTGTTGCAGCCTCTGTTCTTTCCTTGTCACTTGCTTGGCCCACTACTAATCCCTTTCTCCCTCCCTCCCTTCCTTCCTTCCCTTCTTTCCCTCCTTCATCCCTCCCTCTCCTCCCCTCCTTTCTCCCTCCCTCTCCTCCCTTCCCTCCCTCCCTTCCTTCCTTCCCTCCCTTCCCAGTACTGGTTAGTGCCTTGCATGCACTGGGCCTTTCAGCTGTGTGCTGGGTACTGGGCAGGCTGCGGTACACAAGATGGACACAGCTCCTGTTTCATGTGACATTTGTCCTACTTAGGGTACGGAGGACTTTGTCTGCCTCCTGTATAGCTCCTCTGGCTGTGCTAGTTCCTGTAGAGGGGAAAGGAGAGCAGGAAGTCTGTCCTGGCAGCCTGTGCACCCCTGCCGCAGTGCTGAGGTGCTGAATGTGTGCTTAGCCCTGGGCATCAGTGAGGAAGCTGTAAGAGGAGGCCGTGAAAAAGGTAACAGCAGGTCTGGGGTGGTTGCCATCAATAACACGTAGGTTTTTAATCCTGCTTTTATCTTAATAACCACTGTTAACAAAAATTACATGATGCATACTATTAATAGCCAGTGTCTAAGGGAAGGAGTGCAGCTTATTACAATGAGGGCTCTTGCCAGAAGCTGCTGGAAAGCTGATACCTTGCAGTCTGGAATGTCTGTGAAGCTCACATTGGCTCCTGATCAGGGTGAGCAGACACAGACTGAACGAACCCTTACCTCCATTCCTGCGCCTGGGCAGGCAGCACCAATCAACCATCGCACTCATCCCTGCGGATCTCATGATCTTAGGGTCTCAAGAAAGCCCCCTTGGCTGTTTTGGGGTACAAGGGGCAGGGTTGGCAGGAGTTGGGAGCACAGGCTCGGACAGCCCCCGCCCAGATTCAAATCTCCACCCTGCCACTCACTGGCTGGGAAGGCTTGGGAGGTTTCCTTAGTCCCTTCTGCCTTAGTCCTGCCAGCTGTGACAACCAAAAATGTCTCTAGACATGGCCAAATGTCTCCAGGAGAAAAAAAATAACTTTAAGTTAAGAATCACTGAAGTAGATGTTTATAGCAGGTCTAGTGCCCAACTGTTCTCCATTTCGCCTAAGGATTTTTTTTTAAAAGCAGTCATTTTTGGTCATAAATAAGGAAAAATGGACCGACTGTGTAAGCAGTTGACTTTGGCATTTGTCGCCATGCTGTGGGCTTCCTGACTATTGGAGACAAGAGAGCCTGCAAAGCCCTTTCCTTCTCAAGACCACAACAACGACAACTACAAAAAGCTAACACTTGTTGAGCTATTGGCTCAAGCTAGGTACTGTTCTAAGTGCTTAACAGGTATCCTCACAATGGCTTATGAGGTGGGTGCTATGATTATTCCCATTTCACAGATGAGAAGAGTAAGGCAGAAGGAACTAAGGGAACCTCCCAGGGCTTTACAGCTAGTGAGTGGCAGGGTTGAGATTTGAACCTGGGCAGAGGCTGCTAGAGCTTGGTCTCTTAACTCCTACCAACCCTGTTCCCTACACCCGAAACAAAGGCTTCTCTGACCCCAAATGTCAACAGTGCCACAGTAGAGGAACTCTGCTAGCTCAGTGGGAGGGAGTCTCTGCAGTGGAAAAGCCATGGGCTTAGAGCTCCGTGAGATGCGGGTCTGCTTGCTGACTCTTCACGTGTCAGTCATGTGGCCCCCAAAAGTTGCCAAACCCTTGTGGACATCGTGCCACCATTTGAAAGCGTGGAGATTAAGAAGGCCTACTTTGAAGGGTTATTGTAAGTTATTTGAGATAATGTATATAGAATGCCAAAGACAGTGCCCAGCATATGGCAACTACTCAAGATATATGAATTCCTCATTCCTGCCTTCAGTGGAAACTATTTTTCATTCTCTCTCTTAGCCTTCTACAATATCAGCAGGAAGATTCTTGGTGTGTTTAACCCTGCATTGTCGATGTCAGTTTTCAATTCTTTAATCATCTTTGCGGGGTTCTGCTGAATTCTGTCCAATTTTCTCAAGTCCTGTTGTGGAACTAGATTCATACGCCCTAGAGCCAAGGACTGGGAGAATTTATTGTGAAATTTCTGCCCCGGTGTTCCCATGACACACATGCACGTGTGCCTTGTCCTGCCGGGGCAGCACGGCCTGGCCAGCACTTCGGGCCTTCCAGCTGCCTCCTGTACGTGCATTCATTCCCTCTGGTTCCAGGGCTTCATCTCCTGGTTTTCATAATGAAGAATTCTCAGTGATAATCAGCAAGAAGATGGAAATTTTAAAAAAGGAGTTCGGGAGACAAATTATAAACAAATAGGCACAAGAAAGTCATGGTTTTAACAACAACAACAACAAAGACCCAGGGAGGCTTTTGGTAGGAGAGGCAGAAAGTAAATGAGGAGAGAATTATATAGTAAGTGGAGGCACAACTTTGGGTGTTACCACCCAGCCTTGGAGAAGAGAAGTCAGGTGGTAGGGAAGCGACTTGGTCATGCGGCTTGATGGGAATGCCAGTCTACCTCTTTAAACTCATGTTTGGCCCGCCCCTTGGAGTCCCGCCCTGAGGCCTGGCTTCCTGGCGTGGAGCAGCAGGGGAGGACATCAAAGCCTGAGCTCTGGAATCAGGTGGCCCTTGATTTAATCCTGGCCTCACCATTTACTGCACTGAATGACTGAGGGCGAATTATTAATATCTACTTGATAACCCAAAATAACTCACCGAGGCAAAGATCTCAACCAATGGAGGCTTATTAAGCCAAAGTTTGAGGATGCTCCCAGGAAAAACGCAAACCACAGAGGCATCTGTGACTGTTTTTCCAAAGGAGCATAGGGGAACCTCAGTATTTAAAGGGGAGAGGAAACACAGGAAGAAAAAGGAGGAGGAGGGTGGGAGTGAGGCAATGGTTACATTCTTGTGATGTCCAGGAAATCTACATGTATTTTACATCAGGCAGGGTGAATGTTAGAAGAGAAGAAGGGAGTGAAGGAAGCATCAGTTATGTAGATGTCCCTGGGTAGGTGAAGAATGATTGATCTTGTCCATCTCTGTTTTGCACCTGGGAAGATAGACTTATAATCAACATTATTAGAGTGGAATAGACCAGACTTCAGTTTTTGGAGCTAGATTTAGCCTGTTCACCTAAAGTTACAATTTGCATGTCCTTGTTTATGGGAGGCCAGCAAAGAATTTTCTTACGAATGATCTATTGGAGCAGCCCTTACAGGTGCCTGGGGCCTTTTACCTTTCTGGGATCTGGCTGATGCATAATGTTAGTAACAGCTATTCATTTGGAAAGGGGTGTCGCGTGACTCAGCCTCTAGGCTTGACCTTCTCTTCTGCATAAGGAGTTGGTGGGGGGGAGTCCTGAGATCTTTATTTTCCTTTATGCTGTCTTCAAGACTCCAATTTCCCAAGGGTGAAGTTGTAAAATTGGTAGTCATAATGACACCTCTTCCTGGGAACATGTTGTAAAACAACACATAACATTGAGCAAAGCACTGGACACGTAAATGCTCAATCAATGTTACTGATGAAGGCGATGATGATGATGGTAACATGACTACCTACTTCTAAATATCTGCTCTGGTTGTCTTGTCTGGTCATATTGATGTGCATATATGACTATGTGTACCGTGTTTCCCCGAAAATAAGACAGGGTCTTATATTTATTTTTCCTCAAGAAGACCCCATACGGCTTATTTTCAGGGGATGTGTTATTTTTTTAAAGCATGGTACAACAATCTACATTTATTCAAATATAGTTAAGTCGTCTTCTTCTGGAACATCATCATAACTCTCCAAACCCCGAATTCCATCCTGAATTTCTTGTGTCTCTATTTCCTTTAGAACTATTGGCCCCAATCTCTCATGTCGAGCAATAGAGCTCTCATGGGGCAGATGAGAAGGGCTGCTCATCTTCTTTACCGCTTCGCAAGGAAATGCATGGATTGTGCAGATACGCTGCATAGCCACGCCCATCACTAGGTCTTATTCTCGGGGATAGGGCTTATATTGTGCAAATACTTAGGAATCCTGCTAGGGTTTATTTTATGGGTAGGTCTTATTTTTGGGGGAACACTGTATATGAAAAGCTAAAATACATACGTGTATACATGCGTATACATGTGTATACATGCGTATACACACATATATGTATATCTCTGTGTGTATACATGAATATATATGTAGTTTATTAGCTTTTCACATATGCAATTGTAGCCTAAACATAGCTTGTTTGTGTGCATCTCTTCCCAACTCTCAGCTCAGGGACATCATATTGGTAGTTGGCCATGGTGAGAATATTTTATAGCGTGGAAATTGCCAAACCTATACGTCAAGGATTTTTTCCCCCTCAGAGAGCCAATGCACCAGCATACACCGAGTGTATGTACTTGCATCTCCAATTAGACTCTGAATTCCTTCAGGACTCAGGATGTGCCGTGTTCACACTTGGTCCCCACGGGACCCTGCATGTGTCCTTTGCACAGCAGGCTTCGCAGGATGGCGTGAGTCAAAAGGACAAAGGGCGAGAGGCTGAAAGCGAAGGAGAGGATACAGCTTAAGTGGAAGACAAACGGGAAAGAAACTGTTTCAGAGAAACCGGTAGATGAGTAGTAGACAGGAAGGGAATGTTGAGCGGGCAAAATGGTTTGGCAACAGAAAGGTATTTAGAAATAAGAAGTCCAGAAAGAAAATGAAATTAAGGTTAGGAGATTCCATGTCATTTCTGACCACTGCTAGTAGTGTATTTATTGAGTTCCATTCTTTTAGATGAGTGGCATTTGTTCCAAATGTTGAGACAAAGAGTTTAGAAGAGGAAAAAATTGGAATCAATCTAATGTTCAAGAAAAGGGGATTGTTAAAATAAGTAAGATACATTCGATTTATAGAATACTTTTAGGTCAAAAAACATGATAGAAAATTCCAACAAAGTGCAGTCAGAACAATGACAAGGAGCACAGAGAACTGGAGTGATATCACTCATAAAAATGCTAAGGGAAAAGGGCAGGTTAAAAACAGTACATGCGTATAATTTCACTTTTGTATAAATATGTGTGTCGAGAAAAATTTCTGAAAGGGTATATATTGAAAAACACTAAAGGTAGTGATTTCTGGAACAGGGTGATTTTTTTCTTCTTTGCTTACAGACACTTTTTTTTCTATTTAAAATACTTTTTTTAGGCTGGGTTTAGTGGCTCACACCTATAATGCCAGCACTTTGGGAGGTTGAAGCAGGGGGACTGCTTGAGGCCAGGAGCTTGAGAGTCCAGCCTGGGCAACATAGAAGGAACCTATTTCTACAAAAAATAAGAAGAATTAGCTGGGCATGGTGGCACACGCCTACAGTCCTAGCTATTCGGGAGGCTGAGGCAGGAGGATCGCTTGAGCCCAGGAGTTGAAGACTGCAGTGAGCTATGATTGTGCCACTCCACAGCCTGGGGAACAAAGCAAGACCTCTTTTCTAAAATACTATTACTACTACTAATAAAATAATGATAATGTAACATAATATAATAATAAAAATACTTTCTTAATTAAAATGTGTTTTGACATTGATATGTCTCCCTCCCTCTATATAAATATTGCCTTTACTGATAGCACTGACTTTTAAGAGTATGAGCTCCTTAAGATCGTTAACAAAGTGGTTAAGAAAGGACCTGTGGGCTAAAAAAGGATTTTCTTTGACTTGCAAGTTTATGTAGAGAAAAAGTCTTATATCTGTGTAACAAATCACAGTTATAACGCCTGAACACTTAGCAGATTGCTATGATTGATCAAAGTGCCTTTCATGAATGGGGGCTGTCCTGAAGAATGAAGAAGTCTGCATCAGGGTTCAGGGCAGGGGTTGCATGGTTGAACGGGGGCTCCCCAGAGCAGCTGGGAGAGCTGGGGGGCCCACCGGGATGGCGGATAATTCCAAACATACCAGGATCTAAAAGACCTCCGGGTCCCAGAACAGCTCTACCAGATTCAGCGCCTAATGAATGGCAGGTGTTAGAGGACCCAGGAAAAAGTTTCCTGGGGCAAAGGCTGATTCCCAGCTGCAAGATGCATTTCTGCCCCAGGGAAGCAGTTTAGTGGGAGATTTCCCATAAAGCCAGAGTGTGAGTGAGCAGGCACAGGAGAGAAAGCCTCAGGTGGTGGTTCAGTCCCTTTTCTACTAGAAGGATGGAGGAGTTGGGAACGTTCTACATATTCCATTTTCCTGAGATGCAGGATGGTGGAGTGGTGAAGTCTGGACTCTGGAGCTAGAGGGAAGGGGTTGAGGCCCTGGCTCTGCGTGCATCTTGGGTACCATTCCATACTTCTATTTACCAATCTGTGCAGTGGACAGAGTCCCTGCCTCATAGAGTTATTATATTTTGGGGATTAAATGAGGCAATACATACAAGATGTTTCGAGCAGTGCCTGGCACTCAGGAGTTGCTACGGAAATGTTCCCAGTATTGTTAGTCCTTGGGCTTGTTTTCTTTCTTCTCCCTTCTCTCCTTCCCCCTCCTTTTCTCTCCTCTTTTTCCTCTTCTTTCTACTCTTCTCTGCCTCTCTCATCCTCCACACAACACAGATTCCACAATCGATGAATTAATTCCTGCATTCTGAAAGAAAATTGAATCTTTCTCAGAATTTTTTATTTTTTATTTTTTGAGACAGAGTCTCGCTTTGTTGTCCAGGCTAGAGTGGGTCCCATGGCGTCAGCCTAGCTCACAGCAACCTCAAACTCCTGGGCTCAAGCAATCCTTCTGCCTCAGCCTCCCGAGTAGCTGGGACTACAGGCATGTGCCACCATGCCTGGCTCATTTTTTCTATATATATTAGTTGGCCAATTAATTTCTTTCTATTTATAGTAGAGACGGGGTCTTGCTCTTACTCAGGCTGGTTTCAAACTCCTGACCTCGAGCAATCCGCCCACCTTGGCCTCCCAGAGTGCTAGGATTACAGGCGTGAGCCACCACGCCCGGCCTCTCAGTATTTTTTTTTTTTTATTCTTCTTCTAGAATAAGACCTTTCCTTTTGATACAGGTGCTGAGAACAGGTTGCTTCCTCACACACCAATTTACCAAGCGAATGTTTACTTTTCACAGCCCCTTCTGAATGTTGGCATAAGACTGAGCATTTTATCTACCTGTCATTGCATTGCATGTCATCCCAACCCCAGAAAAGTTATGTGGCCCAGTTATCTAGTTCCAGCCCGTTCCAGCGAGGGCGAGAGCGGGCATTGCACGGTTCTGCTCAGCGCAGATGGCCTCCTCAAATTGCCGTGTGGATCAAGGACAAAGACTTTCTCCCAGAGTCTCTCAGCAATGGCATAGCTGCGAGTACCCTGTCTTCTGGAGCAGCGGTCCCCAAACTTTTTGGCACCGGGAACCAGTTTCATGGAAGACAGTTTTTCCATGGGACAGGGGTGGGGGGTGGGCGTGATGGGGGCAGGGGCGGAGCTCTGCGGCCCAGTCCCTAACAGGCGGCCCAGTTGGTACCAGCCCTCAGCCTGGGGGTTGAGAACGGCAGATGTAGAACAAACCAGAGTCAGTTTGCTACAGCTCTTGTCACTCACACATGATGTAAAGGAAGAGTTCTTCTTCTACACTGGAAGATGGATCTTTTGTTTTATTTTAAAAATTGTGGTAGAAAACACATACCATACATGTTACCACCTTAAGCATTTTTAAGTGTACAGTTCCACAGTGTTCAGTACAGTTACACTGTACAGAGCTTTTTCATGTCGCAGAACTGAAACTCTGAACCCGTTAAATAACACCGTCCTTTGCCCTCTTCCCCCAGACATAGATAACTACCATGCTATTTCTATAACTATGAATTTGACTACTTTACATACCTCATATAAGCAGAATCATATAGTATTTTGTCCTTTTGTGACTGATTTATTTCACTTAGCATAATGCCTCAGGGTCCAACCGAGTTGTCGCATGTGACAGGATTTTCTTCCTTTTAAAGACTAAACAGCATTCCACCGTATATATGCAGCACAGTTTGTTTATGCATTTATTCATTGATGGACATTTGGGTTGCTTCCATCTCTTGTCTCTTGTGAATAGTACTGCTTCGAGCATGGGTATGAAAATATCTCTTTGAGACTCTGCTTTTAATTCTTTTGGTTATATACCGAGAAGTGAGGTTGCTGGATGATATGGTAGTTGGATTGTTAATTTTTTGAGGAACCGCCATATTGTTTTCCATAGTGGCTGCACCATTCTACAATCCCACCAACAGTACACAAGAGTCCCACGTTTTCCACATCCCTACCAACACCTGTTATTTTCTTTTCTTTGACAGCGGCCATCCTAATGGGTGTGAGGTGCTATCTCATTGTGATTTTGATTTGCATTTCTCTGATGATTAGTGATGTGGAGCATCTTGTTGGCCATTTGTATGTCATCTTTGGGAAGATGTCTACTCAATTCCTTTGTCCATTTTTCAATTGGGTTATTTGATTTTTTTATGTTGAGGTGTAGGAGTTCTTTACATATTCTAAATAGTAGCCCCTTATCAGATATGTGACTTGTAAATATTTTCTCCTGTTCTGTAGGTTAAGTTTTCACTCTGTTGATTGTGTCTTTTGATGAACAAAGTTTTCAAGCGTGGCGGAGTCCCGGTTATCTGTTTCTGCTTTTGTTGAATTGTGTTGTCTGTGCTTTGCATGTCTTAACCAAGAAATCGCTGATGGATCCAAAAAGTCATGCAGCTTTTCCCCTGATGTTGATTTAAGAAAATTTTTATACCAATTTTTATATCACAGGAACAATCTTGCCAATGGTAACTTTATGTTGGTTAAAGATTATCAGCTAAGCGGGGAGGAATGTGTGTCAGGTAGGTGGTGTGTGGGTGAGTGGGGGAATCTTGGGGCAGTGTATGTGTGGGGGGGAGTGGGATCAGAAGGACTAATTTGGGGTACAGGGATTAAATGTGGTGGATCTATATTTTCTGATCAATTTAGTACTGTTATTGGCAATTTTTGGAGGGAGGTGAGGGGATGAAGAGTCTTGGAAAAGGGACAAATAATAAAGGATGCCACCTCTGTCATCTCCCCCTTCCTTCCTTTCTCCTTCCTGTCTGTGCAGGGTAACATTACACCCCTGCCCCACCGTCCATATTTAGGTCCTAGAAGCTCAGCTCCGTTTTAGCAAAGCATTTGCACATTTTCTCCAAGTGAGTCTCTCCCCACAAGGATTCTTCCATGAGCTGCTATGATAAGAAGACAAAAAAGGCATGTTGTTATTGATGCATTTTTATAAGGCTTAGGAATATAAGAAGTATTTTCACATTTATCATTTTAATCAACTATCAGATTTCGTTTTTTTAAAGACCAAAATGCCCTACATTCAAACCTGTGTTGTGCTCAAGGTCTTGTTCTCACACTTACCCCTGGGTGTACACGTATGGATAGCTCTCTGGAAGTGGACTTGTTCGATCAAAGAGCACACACATTTTAAATTCTGATGGACTCAGCCAAAGTGCCTTCGCCAAAGGCTATACCAATTTTCACTCCCACATTCAGTAAACAAGGGTCCTTATTTCACACTTTGGCAACATAATCTTTAATTTTTGCTAATTTTATGGGTTAAAAATATACCAACATTTTAAGTAATGCTTCCCCCTTTAGTAGTATGCTTGATCATCACTGCATATATTTATTTTCTGTTTGTATATATTTTTATTTTTTGAATATTATTTATTTATATTCTGTGGTCATTTTCCTACTGATATGTTAAATGGGTATATCCTAGTATACCATTTTAATTTCCTTATTGTTTCTTTGACTAGATATTTTTGAGTTATTTTCTTAGTGGTTGCTCTGGACTTACTAACAACTTAAAATTTATAACAATCTACTTCAGATTAATACCAAATTAATCTCAACAGTGTATTAAAACTTTGCTCTGAGATATCTCTGTTCCCTCTCCCTTCTTTATGCTGTTATTACTACAAATTACACATATTATGTGCTCATCAGCATAGCACATTTATAATCACCTTTGCCCCAGCTTTATTGAGGTATAATTGACAAATAGACATTATATATTTTTAATATGTACAATGTGATGTTTTGATAAGCATATATATTGTGAAGTGATTACTGTAATCAAGCTAGTTAACATATCCATCATCTAATATTGTTCCCTTTTTATTATGGGTATGTTGAGAATACTTAAAATCTACTCTTTTAGCAGATTTCTTGAGTACTCTATGCTAAGTGAAATAAGCCAAGCACAGATAGACAAATACTGCACGATCTCACTTATATGTGGAATCTAAAAAAGTCGAACTCACAGTGGCAGAGAGTAGAGTCGTGGTTAGCAGGGGTCAGAGGGAGGGGGAAATAGGGAGTTGTTGGTCAAAGGTACCAACTTTCAGTTATAAGACAAATACATTCTGGAGATCCACTGTACAGCATAGTGACCGTAGTCAATAATAATGTATAATCACCTTTAAAATAAACTTTTTATGTACTTTTATAATTTATAAATTATAAAAATGAGAATAGAAAAAAGGCATTCTGAAAGCAGGACTGATCACTTTGGAGATCAATTTTGAGGTGAAAAGCAAAGGTACAAACTCTCAATAAGGACTTTAAGATTGGAGCCCAGGAGACTTGGTTGACTCTGGTGTGGCCCATTGTTTGGAGGGAGAAGACACCATTGCCTAGAGCTTGAGCCCCGGATTCCAGTGGGTTCTGTAGTGTGTGTGGCATGAGGCTGGGCAACTCCCTTTCCTTCTCTGGCTGCTCAGTGTTGTGTGATCTGAAAAGGTTGGGCTACATCAGGGACTTCAAACCGTGGGAGCCCCAAACCACAAAAGTGGAGGGGGTGGCTCAGTGCCTTTTGTGCACACTCCTACCCATCTTCCAGGGACCCCAACTTTATCTGCTTTCTATTAGGGTCTCATGTAAGATTTTGTTTGCAAAAAAAATTTTTTTTTCTGTTGCCAAAAAGCAGCAGGATTTGAAAATCGCCAGATGGCCTTTGAGTTCTAAAAAGCCATATCATTTTGTGCACCAAGGCCAGGAGAAAAAAGAACAGGACTGAATGGATTAGAGGGGCGAGCCAGAACGGACATTTTTAGGCCTCATTTTAACTTGAAGCTGACCCTTTGGGCTGTGGCAGTAGCTCTCAATTTCCATCTCAGAATCGGCGCCTAGCCCGAGTCAACTCAGAGTGACCTCCCAGGAAAATGCTGGCTGGGCTCCCATCAGATTCTGACATTTGATTTGCTGGGGGAAGCCCCTCCTGTCGCAGGACCCCCGAAGCCCAGAGAGATGATGGTGGTTCGTCTGTTAATACTTTGGTCGTGTCTTACCGTTTGAAAATGTTTCAACAATAGGGTCTGTCTGACCTTCCTTCGGCCGCCTTTCAAGCTGGGAATTTAAGGTGTTCTGCTGATCGCTGAGCAAATAAGGCTCCGGCTCACTTGTGCTTTGATCTCTGAGAATTCATAGCGGCGAGAAGGAGGAGATGAGCTGGGGGCCTGGAGGGATTAACTGTGAAAACCTGGTCGGGCTTTGTTGGACGGGGAAGCTGGGGTGGAGCGTGGGGTGTCTGGGGAACAGATGTGAGCTGGACTTGATCTTCTGCAGCTGCGGATGGAGGTTTGCCAGAGGTGAATGTGAGTTCCCGCGGCGGCCAGAAGTCCTCTCGGTGCGGGCCACCAGTGGTCCCTCCTCTGTCCAGAGCTGGAGTTAGTACAGGGTTTTTGCAATTTGATTCCAGCAACCATGTAACAGGTTGGATGGAGACAGGATTTCCTTTGAGAAGCCAGGGATTTGGTGGGTTTTATCTCTGTGTTATTATACTTATTTCTGAACATTCCAGAGTGGTGATGGAGGGACAAAGCCAGCCCTTCTCAGTAACCTTTTATTGCTTCGTGATCTCAATTAAAATGATGGGCAGGGCCGGTGGGCTGGGTCCGAAAAGGAACTGGTTCCCCTAGAGCAGCATGTCCGTGAGTTTGGTCGAGGGATACTAGTCCCAAGAGTTGTTCCAAATAATTCATGATCAAACATGTTTGGGAACTTCCACATGCTATGTTTCGCTCTGGAGATACCCAACAACATGGGGATACTAAAGGCTCTGAAGTATCCTGTTGTTGAGAATTCTCTGACTTTATGGAACTGAAAATTTCTCAAACGTAATTGGCCAGATAATTGTCTTTTCTGGTGGGGAAGAGGCAGCAACTGATATTGAGTAGATCAAACTCCAGGAAAGGATGGCCTCCAGGTAGGGGAAATCAAGGAGTCTGGGATAGGGGCTCCTAGAGCCACATGTTTCATCCTCGGTGGCATCAACAAGCAGGGAATGCTTCGTTGGGAGCCCACTCCTCTGTGTTATTCCAGATAAAGTAGGGTGGCTTGTGATTTCATTTGGAGAAAAAGACCCAGGGCTGAAACAAAGTTGAGTCAAATTCCTACACAGAGGAAAAAAACTCACGACTTAGAATGAAGCTGCTTTAACATCTAGCTCCGTATTTTCTCTCTTTATGTTATTTAGAAGAAGCCAGAAGTGGCCAGAATGTGGCATCCTCTTGGTCACAGGAGGTATTTCAGGAACAGGCAGTTGACTCATAAACCAGTCTGGACCAAATAGAGCTTATCTCAGGACCTTTGGTGAGCAACTTATAAATAGGTATTGTCTTTTCCACTAACTAGGCTTGCAGCGGTGAGGATGTGAACCTGTGACACACTCTTGCCACGAGTGACAGTGGAATGAATGATCTAATAAGACATGGAGAGAGATCGGGCCCTGACCAGTCATGTGGGTGCCTGGATCCAGCCAAGCCTGGGGTCTGTGCTATTGGGTTATGTTAGTTTGAGTTGAGTTTTCTGTTATTTGAAACTCCAAGTGTTTTTACTGATAACAGTCCTCACCAGAGACCTTTTCTTGGAACTGAATCAGCCTACTCAACACCTCTCTCTTCCTCCACTGCCTGTAGTAACTTCTTCTCTTGACCCTTTGCTCCTGGCTCTGGGCTCCCTCACTATCCGCTGTGGTCCCCTCTCCTGCCCTTTTGTGCATGCGCCTTGTCCAGTTGTCCTAGTTGAGTGCGCTGTTAGCAGTTGGAGCTTTGATGTGATTATATTTTACAAATAAGAAACATTGTGCATACTGACTTGTAACCTGCTATATCAATTCTTGGGATATTGCGTACTTTCTATATTGTTAATGATTCCTCTACAACATTTTATTAGTGGCTGAATGGGATATATATATATATATAAAATTTTAAGCAAATGTACCATAGTTTCTTTAAACTTGGAGGAATAGAAAATTAGTTTTTCCTCCTAATTAATATTTTTCTTATCATTTTGGAAGTATTTTGATCAATATTCTTGTTGGTAAATCTTTGCATATGTTCATGATTATTTCCCTAGGATAACTTTGTAAAAATAAAATTTCAGGATCAATAAAAATGAACATCTGAAAAACTTTTTCTCGTGTTGCCAGATTGCTTTCCAAAAAAATTTTATCATAAGTTACCCTGCTTTCGACTACGTGTAAGAAGATTTGTTTCCTTACACTTTCTCCAACATTTAATATTACAGTCAAATAATACCATGTTTCCAACGTGATAGGTAGTCTATGTTCCTTTTAATATGAACTTCCTAGAAGGGAACACAGGCTCCATGATGGAAAAGAGCAGACTCATCACCTCCTTTCTCCTGAGCATAATACCATTACTGATAAGAGCCGAAGACGACTGTCACTGTGGTAGGTTCAATAATGGCTCCCCTCCACCAAAATGTCCATGTTCTAATCCCTGGAACCTTTGAAGATGATACTTTCAACATGGTAAAAGGGACTTTGCCGATGTGATTTAGTTAAGAATCACATGGGGAAATTATCCTGGATTATCTAGGTGGGCCAAATGTAATCACAGGGTCCCTATAAGGAAGAAAAAGGAGATGTGATGATGGAAGCAGAGAGAGAAAAAGAGAGGGAGATTGGAAGATGCTATGCTGCTGTCTTTGAAGGTGGAGGAAGCCACACGCCAAGGAATGCAGGTGGCCTCGAGAGGCTGGGGAAGTCGAGGGAACAGATGATCTCCTTGAGCCTCCAGGTGGAACACAGCCCTGATTTTAGACTTCCGACCTCTACAACTGTGAGAACGAATTTGCATTGTTTTCATCCATGAAATGCATGGTAATTTGATAGAGCAGCAATTGGAAACTAATACAGTCACTTTCTCATGTCTTGTTGTCTTATGTCGAGAATATGGTCTGCTAAATCTAAGACTTTTTTTGTTTTTGTATGTGTTTGTTTTCATTTTTCTGCTACCAAACTGACACGGGAAAGCAACTGCCAGTGTTGGGAGCTGCCTGAAGTCCAAGTGGGTCCTTGGCTTTTCACAGGAAAGAATTCAGGAGTGAGCTGACAGTATAAAGTGAAATCGAGTTTTATTTAGAAAGTATAGAAAATCTATTCCATAAAGTAGAGGCTGGTTTTCCGCCACAGGGAAAACCAGCCACATGGTTCTTTTAGCCCTTCTATTTAAGCAACAGCTTGATTATAACCTCAATAAGGGGAGGGATGGTTATGTTATTTCTTGGAAAGGGATGGTGTTTTCCTGGAATGAGGGTGACTCCCTCCTTTTGACTAAATATAGTCAAAGAGGAAGTGTGATGGCATCAGGCACAGAATGTGAGTGGGAGGTTTCCTTGGAAACTTTCAAAATAACGAGGGTATAATGAAGACACAAGGCAAGAGGTGGTCAGTTTCTCCACCATCTTGGTTCTGACTGGTTGGAACTTGTCCTGCCCCCATCTTGTTTTGATCAGGGCAGTTTGAAACTTTGTTGTGAGACCTTCTGACTCAGTTAAACAATGCCTGGACAACTAAGCAATGCCCAAAGCAGAGCCTGCCAGTTCCCTGTCTCAAAACCATACCAACTCTCTGTTCACCTGGCCGGTTGGTTCTCAGGACCTCAGCTGGAGCCACCTTTGTTTCTGTGCTTAAAGTTAGGGGCATCAGAGCAATCCCATAAGCAGGATGCAGCAACAAACAGCTGTCGGGAGCCAGGTGGAGTATGTTTAGGGAAATGGCTCCCAACTGTCTCTGCTGCTGGAAGGGGCTCTTTTTTGTAGGCCTTCTCCATTTTAAGCCAAAAACGTCTTTTTCAAATCCTATAATCTGAATTCCTTCCCCACATTTCGTCTCTCTTTTCCATTATTTACTATTCTTTTCACTTGATCATCAGAACACCATAAAATAATACAACCCCTAATACACATGGATGGATTTTCTCTTACAAAGTGATTTTGCATAAATGATCTTATTGAATCTTCCTGGCACAGTGCTTGGCTAGTAGAAACGACCATGTCCCTTTCCTACAAAGAAATATATTTTTACTCCCCAGGATATCTTTATATAAAACTCCAAAGCTACTGAGATCAATAAGATATATACACACACACTCACACAAATAAGGTGCGTGGTATCTCGTTTGCACACACACATTGTGCATAGCTTCTCTGGGCTCAATTAATATGTTAGAAGAATTAATATGTTAATTCATGCTACCAAGACAGTTATCGCCTTTTTGTAAATCCCAGTACTGAGAGAGATCCAGGAGGTCCCTGATTTCTTGGTGACTTGAAAAAGGAACTCACAAACTCAGCCATCAGGATACACGGAGATCGTGCACTGGCAGCCATAGCTCACGCCTGACTCTGGGTGAGCTCAACCCAAGGCTGGAAGAAGCAGGAGAGGGCCTAGTGGAGTAGTCAGTAACTTGCTCTCTTGCCAGCTGCCCTGAAGCCTGCTGCTGAGCATTTCCCAAACACCCTCCCTCCCCAAGAGGCTTCAGACTTGAACTTGGAGCCTAGAGCTGACACTGAATCTGACCGTGGCCCTAAAGCACACCTGAAGCCTCTAGGACCGGAGTCTCCATGGTCTGTATCAAAAGCAATGCCTGAAGGCTGCGGTTTACCTCCATCTCAGCTTGCCCTTGGAATCTGTCCACAGGATACCGCTGAGAAGGCTCTTTGAGTTTGGAAAGCTGAACTTTCTATTAATAAAGGCTGCCAAGGGCATAATCCAGAGCTGGGTTCCCCATGGGTGCTCAGTAAAGACCTGTCCATGGATGGGTTCCAACACCCTATCACATTCAATTTTCTGTTTCGAAACAGCTTTGTTAGAGATGCTCAGAATGCCGTTCTCCAGGTTTATTTTTACTGGAGCCCAGGAATCAGATGATGATGCTATCTGATCCTAGCAGTCTAGAAGACAGCTCTCCTAAGCACTTCTCACAGGCTACACTTCAAGGGAGCCCCAGGCACACACAGAGAGAGGGGCCCACCCCACGTACGTATATTTCCCGGGGCCCAAACCCTGCGCAGGCTCTTGGCTGAGGTGTGGGTGCTTTCAGAGCTGGAAAGAGGAGCTGTTTGCTGAATTTTCTGACGCTCTTAACAGTTCAACTGGGCAGAATTGTGGCCTGGTCAGGGAAGGGGCTTATAGCTAGGGAAAAAGTCACATCCAATGAATATCTAAATAATAGAACTTCAGAAAAGCTGTGCGATGAAGTGGAAAGAGTTGAAAATTTGGGTTTGGAAGACCTGGGTCCAAGGCCTGTTGTCTCAACCTACTAGTTGTGTGGTCCTAGGCAGGTCACTGTGAATCTCAGTTTTCTCACCTGTCAAGCAGGTGTAATAATAACCATAACTTGCAGAGTTATTGGAGGCCTCCAGGGAAAGAACGAATCTGAAGGCACATAGTATCCGAGTTTTGGTTTCTATTAAGGTTTGGTTTTTGCCGGTGGGCATATCCTGCTTTGATCATTTTTGGTACGGAACGTCTAGTTCAATGCTGGCACATGGTCCAAGCCAGTGAGCACTTCATGACTCAAGAAAATTCTGGATTAATGCACAACTGGATTAATGCACAACTGGAATTAGGAGCTAGTTATTTGCTTTTCAAAACATTTTGCTTCTGTGTTCTTTTTCATAAGAGATTTTAATTTTTAAAATTTTAACAGTTCAAGTAAAGGTCAGCTGGTTAACAAACATACAGTGCTCTTTTTGATCCCAAATATCTTAGAGAGCATTGACCAACAGAAGTATAATGCCAGCCACATATGTAATTAAAAAAACTTCTAGTAGCTACCTTAAAAAAGTAATCAGGAAATGTGAAATTAATTTTGATAATTTAATTTTAGTTAATTCGATGTATCAGAAACATTCCCCTTTCAATATAGAGTCAATATAAAAATTACTAAAGGGATATTTACATTTTTTTATATATAAACTCTTTGAAATCCAGTCTATGATTTATACTTACAGAGTATCTCAATTCTCACCAGAAATACCTGATCTGTATTGAGAGTTCACAAAACTTACGGTTGAAAAGTAGATTTATATACGCGAGTTGTTTCAAATCTATTTAAAGTTTTCCAATAATTAAATTGAGTATCAACTTTAAATTTAAATGTATCAAAATAAAATAAAAAGTTTAATTCCTCAAGGTTACTGGCCACATCCTAAGCGTGGCTACTGTAGTGGACAGAGCAGCCTTAGAGCAATTTAAATTTGCTCCCGACATTCTAGTTTAGACTTCTCTTCTAGGGTCTTGGGCAGATATTGAGGTACAGTTTACAGGTTAAATCTACAGTTCTCAGATCTGGGGATCTATTAAAAATACTGATGTCTGGGTCCTCCTGGATTAACAGAAACTGAATTTCTGGGGGTGGGTCCTGAGCATTTTTTTTAAAAAAGCTTTCCAGATGATTCTAAGGTGCAGCTCAATTTGAATGCTCTGGAAGATGAATTTGGGGCTAATTAATTACGACTACCTATTGCCTGAGCAACCTGTGGAAACATGAATATGAACAAATTGGGCTTCCGATACTTAAAAAAAAAAAAAAAAACTCTTCTCTCAGAGCTTTTACGAACTTCTAAAAATTAGATTTTATCAGTATTGAAACCAACTGTGAGAACTATATAAATACACTTTCAGGTGATTTTTTTACTTTGTAAATAAAAAATATTTAACCTTTTGGTCAGCATTAAGTTGATGGGCTTTCATGGCTCTTCCCAAAAACATGCTGTTGCCAATTTATGTTAAAATGTTTAGAGAGGTTTTCAGTGCTGTGTCAATGTTTTCATCTGTACTTATTTGTGAACTGTGTGATCATAGCGAGATCATGCATGTCAAAATTTAGCACAGCTATTTCTTGCCAACATATATCGACATAATGGCTATCATTCAATCGTGACTCACCACAGCTGATCAGCCTAATTGGTTTTAGCAGCGTGTCTGATCTAACTGCAGTTACATCATTGTGGTTGAGCTAGTTTGGGTGAATTCCCTGAAGATCTCCTGGTTCCATGTCTGGATTTGCCAGTTGGTTGTTTATGTACCTGTCCTAGTTTTCATAGTGTGGACATTTGCATTACTTTTTAATTTACTATTCCTATTTCAGGAAACCTAACAATATTTTTTCATTTCATGTATTCGATCAACAAAACCGTGTGGTGCACCTACCTGGCTCCAGGCACCATGCTGAGTCTGGTTGGCAATTAGCCTTCATCTAGCTTGCCAACTCCAGTTGTTGATTTCGCAGTGTTGAAAAGCAATCTGAATTCACATCTAGGCTCAGTGGGGGAAAAGGCCATGATCGATTAGTCATGTCTGCCATAAACCTGGGAGCAGAGAGAGGGTCCCACTGGCAAAATATTTTCTACTATGTGCTTGGAGCTGGGGACATAAAGAAAATTAGCACTTTTTCCAGCAAAAGAGATGGATAAAACATTGAGAAATCATGTGTTAAGTCCTACAATATTGGTTTATAGAAAGGTTTATAGAAACTTCCATAGAAACACAAAGGAAGCAATTGTTATAACCTGGGCAGGACTAATGGTGCTCGGACATGAGGAGAATAGGAGGAAGTTGTCACAAAGGTAATATTTCGAGTGAACTAAAGGGAGGGAATTGTAGGAATTCAGCAGAAATTGAGGAAGAACATTCTTTGTGTATGTGTGCTTTTTACACTTTGATATGTTACTATCAAAGTAAATTAAATTGATTAATGCCTTCAGCAAAGTTTAGATATATTAATTTTTGCACTTAACAGAGACCACAAAAGCTGGTATTTATTTGTGAGAAATTCAGAGCGCCTTGTAAATTCTGGCCGACTTTCATTTTCTTTTTTGTTTCCTTTCATTATAATTGCTCTTCTTTTGCTAAAGTAATGAGGTTTATATATATATATATATATATATAAATAAACTGAGACCACTGAGAAGCTGAGAACACTGCCTGGCACATGGTAGGTGATACATATGTGCTGAATCAATGAATGAACATATCCAGATTACCTATATATTTAGCCTATCATACACGTCTACCATATATATATATATCATACACACGCCTCTTCCCATTATAAAAGCAACTAATTGTCAACAGAGCAGTACAAGCAGATAGGATGATCCTGTTACAACATAATCAGTTCATGTTGTTGTGTTCGAGCCCCCATGAGTCCCATTTCTCTGGGAGGGGGAGCCCCCACAGCCCCTCTCCTCTGGGTGCTGTGCTAATGCCCCCTTGGGCTGGGCCCACTGGGCTCACTGGCCTTCCTGGCGCTCAGCAGCCTGGTCCTTACTGCAGGGATTTGACACTCCTTTCCCTGCTGTTTGGAACTGTCTTCCTAGCCCAGGATGTTCTCATGAACCTGAAGGAGTTTCTTTAGAGGGCACCTTCTCATGAAAGCCTTTCTTACTACCCAAGTTCAAATTGCAGTTCCCCCTCCCCCCCACGCTGACATTCCCTACTTCCTCTTTGGAAGGAGGCTATTTCCCTATTGCATGTGTCACTGATGTGCTACAGATTTCACTTACCTTGTTGATCGTCTGTTTTTGCCCCCTCCTCTGAAGCATGCCATATCACAAGGACTAGCACTTTTGTTTATGCCATTCTCTGTTGCATCTCCGATGCAAATTTGAATCAATGCACGAACATACTCATATTACCTGCATGTTTAGCATAAGTAACTGATTGGTCGTGAGGGTGGAGTCCTCATGAACAGGATTAGTGCCCTTATGAAAGAGACCCAAGGGAGCTCATTTACCCCTTCCACCACACGACGATACAAGGAAGAGGCACAGTCCAACATGCAGGAAACGGGCTCTCACCAGATACCGAATCTGCTGGTGCCTTGCTCTTGGACTTCCCAGCCTCCACAACTGTGACAAACACGTTTCTGTTGTTTAGGAGCCACCCAGTCTGTGGTAGTCCGTTGTAACAGCCCAAACAGCCTGAGACAATATGCTGCACAATTCCCCTGTTCCTGTGCAGTTTCAATCCTTTGGTGTTTAAAGTCTGTCGTGAAGTTTTTGTTTATAAGTTCTTCTCTTTATTCCCAGAAGTGGTGTTGCTGGACGTGAACAGTTGAGTTCTGGATCCACAAGTCAAGCTGTGGAGCCTCATTGTGAGGTAGGATTGCTTCTTTTTGTGATCTCACCTGGTATGGGGCATGCTCTTAGCTTTTAGGAGGTGCAGACTCCATGGAACAGCTAACGGGTCTGTGGTGGGTCATTGGGGGTACGAGGCCAGTGACTGGGCATGTGGGCCTCAGGGCCATAGGGTGAGGGACAGAGAGGAGGAGGAGGAGGAGGGAGTAGAATGTGGCATTGGGCTGGAAGGACTTAACAGGGTGGAGTGAACACCGTGCTCATCCAGAACTGGCTTTGGGATTGTGAACATCTCTGAATACTGAGAAGAGCACTGACCATGGATCGGAATACCCAGGTTCAAATCCCACCCTTTCACTGACCAGCCCTGTGACCCTGAGCAAGTGACTTAACCTCTATGAGCACCAGTGTCCCCTCTGTAACGTGGGGGTAATGATGCCTGTGACAACAGGGTGTGCTGTAGGAAGATTCCTGAGAAACATTTGGCTCTGGCCATCTGAACAAAGCCCCCACTTACCCTTCCTAAGGAAGCTCCACTCCCCAATACTGCAGTTTGAAGGTGATTTTGAGCCTGAGTTCTCTGTGTAGTACAATCCCATTAGTTCCAGGTTCAAGGATCTGGGAGGCGATGCCAGTGGTTCTGGGTGCAGACCTCTCTCACATTCTTGCACCTCCTTTAGGTGTCCTGAAAGGCCCACGAAGAGCAGGAGGTGACTGGTGAGGAGGGCAGCGGACCCAGCCAGTGTCTGCGTGGGCAGCTTGGGGTCTGCAGGTGAGCGTGGCCAACTGACCTCCAGCGTGGCCCTGAAGCCTGGGGACTTGTTGATTAAACTGGAAAACTGCTATTCTTAGTGGCAAGCCGTCATCCAGCAGTTTTGAAAAAGGAGAGAAACCACTCAGCCAGGATCTAAAAATACTTAGGGACAGACAACCAGCACTGGGAAGAGCTTGGACCTGGAACCTGATTTGGGAAGAACCCAGTGGGGATGGGCCACTCAGTGGGACCTAGTAAAATCACAGAGCCCATGGCACAAACAAACAAACAAACACTTTTTTGTATCTATGGATCTTTATTATTTATTATAATTAAAAATAAAAATTTGTAAATATTTTATAGTAAGAATAATAATGGTAAACGCTGTTTATAGGATACTTGAATATGGCAGATGCTATTCTAAGCCATTATGCACATTACGTGCTTGGCCCCAAAATATCTCTGTGGATTGGATAATGTTATTATTGCCATTTACAGATGAGGAAACTGAGTCTTAGAAATGAGGAATTCGGACCACTCTCATAAGCCTCAACATGGAGCTTAATTATCTGGAATGGTCTGGAGTTGGCCTTCGAATTCCACCCTTCCTCTTTGGCTGCTGTGGGTTGCCTGGTATTGTTTTCCTAGCTGTTAACAAGCTGCTCTCTTTTAACTTCTCCAGGGAAAATCTTGGTTGCTGGACCTCTCAGGAAAAACTACTGGTGGTGACTTGACTTTGGGCTTCGTTGTGGAATTTCTGTCTCATGTTCAGTTGAGCACAATAGTTGGGTTTCGTGTGGCTTGTTTCAATTTGCATAGAGATGGTGTTCCTCTTCCAATGGCCAGGAAGAAAGAGGCAATGTTGGCCACATTACTTAAGGATTGACTCAGCACCAGAAGGCACCAGATGCCTGGATATGGATTTTTTCTTAGTTTTAAAACTAGGTTGAACATATTTATAGGCTTTATCTTTATCTGAGCCCATTTGTTTTCCCCTCCTGTGTGCTGGGCACCTAGCATGGTAGAAGGCTCAAAGGCCTTAGGACTATATCCACATGGGCTCACTCGAGCTCACTGGAGCCCCCAGTTGACCCAGTTACTATATAGGCATATTCATTTCTGTCCTGTTTATTTTTGTTTTTATCTTAGAGATTCCTGGAAGAGACAGAAGATGACGGGTGGATCTGAGGCTGCCATCTTGAACTAGAGGCCTGTATCTCCCAATCCAGTTTATATTTCTCTGGTTCTGATATTTTTTACTTACAGTTTCTTTTTATGGTTTTCTTGTAGCCACCTCAAGTTATGTGTAGAAGGGCCTGGGGACAAATGAATAAATATCCTGAACAAACAAACCAGCCCCCAAATGGTGACAGTGGTTCTTAGTCTGAAAAACTGCCTGTCCCATTGGTACTTACTTCCTAGCAGAGGAAGGCAGGGAGGGAGGAAGAGAAAAGAAATACTTCTAATGCTGAGGACAGCAGTAAGTCACATGCTCCCAGCAAGCTCCCTTCCCAGTGGCTCCGTGTGAACATGCATTGAAGCGATGAGACATAAAGCAAGATGGAACCGCTGAAGTGGCATGGGGCACCCCATTTGGATCCCCTCCTGCCCTGCCATCCATCGCTCTGCTTTGTTCTGGTGTGTGGACAGAGCTTTGGTTGACAGTGTTTCGCTGTCCGTCAATGCCTCCTTGCACATGTGCTCACCTGCTTTGACCTCTTGTTTCTCAAAGCTGTTATAAACCAGCTGCCTCAGAGGTGGGCCCTGGGTGACGGCCTGGCAGAAAAGGACAGCAAAGGACAGAAAAGGACAACTAGCCTAGGGGTCCTCAAACTTTTTAAACAGGGGGCCAGTTCACTGTCCCTCAGACCGTTGGAGAGTGCGCACTGTGGGCCCGGGATGAGTCAGCTGCTAAGCAGGACAAGCAGCTGCGGCAAAAACACCCGGCCGGGTGGATTAATTTCCTAGGCGGGTGGCATGTGGCCCGCGGGCTGTAGTTTGAGGACGCCTGGGCCAGCCTGTGCATATAGAGAGAAGAGAGGAGTGCAGTGCAGGCGTCCAAAGGCAGGCTCTGTGCAGTGCTGGCTACACGAAGGGAAAGAATGCAGATGCCTTTCACAGCCCCAGATGCAACTATTGCTCAGTGACTTCTAAGATTTCTGTCCCAAGAAGTAGGAGAAAGTCTCCAAAATAAAAATAACTCAATCTTAAATAGTTTATGTATCTACTGACCTCTCTCTTATAGAAATCTATAGGGAGAAAATACGAAAAGCACTGATTAATTCAGGGCATTTGGGCGATTTACAGACTAAAATGTTAGGATAGTTGGAAATATCCACAAAGCAGGAGTCTATCTGTTCTCTGGGCATTTTCCGGCGGTTTTATAATATCTGCTTAGAAAATGTGTTTTGTGCGGGAGCATGGCCAGCAGTGATGACTCTGGTGCCACCGGGGTTCCTTCTTTGCCCTCTGTTCCCACCCCCTCCCTTGGTTTCCTTCCTCTCACTCCTCTTCTAAAAGACAATAAAAATCAGATTCAAATATCTTGGAGAAAGAGTTTGTTTATACTTGGCAGGTTGCTGCTTCCTATGTCTAAGGCGCAAGAAAGGGAGGCTTTACAATGTCGTAAAATGCCCGGGAAAGTTTCCCGGATGTCAAGTGGCTGTTTCCTCACACCACGTGAACGAGTGAAGTGTAGGAGAATCAGAAACATACAGATTAAATTTTGCTTAAAACCCACACGTGGCTTTAACGTGTTGGGAAAATATGCCCGGGGCCGAATCTGATTTGGATTTTAAGAAGAATTCAGACACGTTGGGCGGAGATGGAAACGTTTAGAGTTGACGGGGTGTATCTGCTCGTTGTTTGCCAAGCCTCTTGGGGTTTTATGTCCCTCCTGGGGTGACTGAAGCTGGGCCCTGTGGAAAAGGAATTGTCCAGAAACACAGATGAGGGGGACGCAGTGGCAGGAGTGAGAACCTGCTGGAGGAGAGGGAACCTGTCTCGGGAACATTCTGGTTGCACTGGCAGAGCCGGCTTTAAGGCCGACGTATTCGTCTAAGTGTCCAGCCTGGTGCCTGCCCGTGAAGTGGAGGAACAGAGCCAGTCCCCATTGTTGTCATTCCAGGATCTCAGAGAAGTCTTCTGGTGGCCCAGCCATCTGCGCGGAGCCCAAGCCAGCAGCTGGAAATCGGCCTCCAAGCCCCCGCCCTGTCCGCCTCGCCTCTCCCATTGCATTCAGCTGTTGTCTGTTGGTTCTATTTAGCAACAGTCCTTGGGATTATCCAACTCCCAATCATCCCAATGACACTTCTGTGGTTCAGGCCACAGTCACCTCTGGCTAGATAGGTCCCCCACCATTCCCCTTGCTTCTTTTAATGCATTTTCCACAAGGCACATGGCGTGAGCTTTCCAGAGCTCACATTAGCTCCTAGCATCACCTCCTCAAGCCCCTTCAGAGATTGCTTGAACACTCCCAAATTCCTGACATGATGCATGCGGACTTTCACGATGTGGCCTTTTCCTGGTTTTATCTCTCTCACCAACCTGTTCCCCCCTCACCCTCATATCCTCGTACCTCCCACCCCCCACGATGTGCTCCAACCATTCTGAACTCCTGGCTGGGGAATCTTGGGGAAGTCAATTTGTCTCCTTGTGCCCCAGCCCCTGCTGGGGGTTGTTGAGGGTGAAATAAGCTCATATATGCACAATGCTTCGAGCAGAGTCGTGCACCAACTGTGCCCCCTTTTCTTGCCTCTTTGTACATGGAAACTTGGCTCCTTGACTCCCTCCCACTCTCTCTGCTTCGCTCCTGTTCACCCATGAGGTCTCAGCTGAACTGTCAACTCCACGATAGCTAATTCTCACCCAGAACCTTCCATCCCCATCTGGGCCAGCATGGCCTGCAATGTGCTTTGTAGTGTGGGGATCGCCACGTCTGTAGAATGGGACACAGTCGAGTAGCGTCATAATCATCTGCGTTCCAGTCTGTCCCTGCACCAGACTGGAAGCTCTTTAAGGGAAGGGAGTGTTTCTCAGGTGTCTTGAAACCCCACAGTCAATCAATCTTTGCTGAAAGAAAATATAAAGAAAGAAAAATTGGCTCCCAGGGAGAGACTATGGCAGCCTCTGGATGGATGCCTGTAAACCCTGATAAGGTCATGTTTCTTTCATAAATGCATAAATGGTAATACTCTTTTAATGAGCCAGTGGAAAAACAAATTAACCAAGCTGGCATTTGGCAAAAGCAATTTCAACATCTAAAGATATTTTTTGTTCTGGAACTCAGAATGACTTTGCACTCATAATGTCATCCTGAGTTGACAAAGTGATTAGACAAATTTAATCAGCTGCTGGACTGATTAGGTTTGCCTCTGTCTCTTGCCTTTTCCCCACTCCCTGCCCGTTTCCTGCCTCACCTGGTGTTCCTCCAACACACTCCAGCGTGGGCTGGAATGCCAAAGCTCCCTGCTCTCCACTTAGCCCGCATTTCTCCTGGGTGCTAAAGGCAGCTGGGAAAATGCACACTGCATTTAGTTCTCATGTGGTTGTGACTGTTTGGACACAGGGTGGTGTCCCAGGGAGGAGGCGGTTTCTCCCGCCCTGTGCCAGCTGTGGCAGCATTTGACATGGCTGAAGGATTCCGTCATTCCAGCTGGCCATGGCTCATTAAGATGCCTGGGCTTGCTGGGGACTGGAATTTCCACATCTGTGCTGCTCAGAAAGCTACAGAAACAGATGGGGGTAGGTCTCCTCCAGTGTGGATTGTCCATGGTCACATGAGTTGGACAGGGTGTCTAATGCAGACAGGTGGTTCCCTGGTTAAAAAAGTTGGACAGGGTGTCTAATGCAGACAGGTGCTTCCCTAGGTAAAAAAAGTTTTTACCTAGAACCTCTTTCTGGGAACATATTAATATAATCTCTTACCAGCCCCCATTCTGTAGGAATTTTTTCAAAAACCCATTTTGTAATTTTTGCATGTTAAATACTACAAAAATTGAATGTAAGAATTTTTAAACATATTTTCCCACCTAATAAGTGATGCATATTGTTTAATTTACTTTAATTACGTAAGAAAAGCATGATTTATCAACAAGTGCATTCACAAATGACATAGTTTATCATATTTGGTTGAGAAACACAATTTTAAAATGCAGATGGAACTTTAATTATGCATTAGCATTGACAATAGGAAAAACTTGCCTCTGTGACCTAATATTTGGAATTCCTACATTTTGCACTTAAATGTCAACTGGATAGTTGGTGTGAATTTTGATTTGTATTTCTCAGTGTTGACATAAAAGAGAGATTTAGGCCATTTGCCATTATTTCTCTAAAGTATCTTATTGCAAGAATGGATAGCTTCATTCCCAGTAATGGAAGAGGCAAACTGGATATAATTCTCACAGTTTTCTCGCTTTAACATTGGCTTCTGAAATGTTGGAGACAGTTTGAAGGGCTACTGAGGCTTTTGACCAGATAAATGAAATTTAGAGATAAGGCTCAGAAAATCTAGGGGTGAACTGGCAGAATTGTCATTTTTAAGGTTACCCTTTTGGGCCCCCCCCCTCCCCTGGAGTGCCAGCTGGACTTAGTGACTTGCTTGTCATGAAGAAAGTGATGGGATATCACTTTCAAGATTAGGTTTTAAAAGACTGACTTCCATTTTTTTCTCACTTGCTCGCTCTGATAACGCCAAGCTGCCTTGTTTTGCGGAAGCCCCTGTACTGCGTATGCTTCCTGTCTTTGATCAACAGGTAAACGTTGAGGGATCCACGGATATAAGTGGCATGGTGTCAGAAATACAACGACTTCATTCAAAACAACCTGCCAGCTAGCATGTGCGGCTGAGCAGCAAGTCACCTGAGGGTCTGAATCACAAATGTACTCATTCGTTCTCCCAATCACACTGAAGACGCACAAGGGAGCTCTCAAACAGCTTTAAAGAGAAAGCATTTATTTCTTTGGTTGATTAAAAAAAAGAGATGACCTTGCTACTTTTCATGATGTGAACCCAGGTGATGGAGCAGCATCCTGCTAGCAGCCAGGACAAGATAATTGTGCGGAGGTTCCTGTGGGAGGTTTTGATGGGCCAGGACTGGTGGTGGTAAATATCCCTTCTGCTCATTTTGATTGGCCAGAATTCAGTCACATGGCCACAGTTTGCTGCAAGGGAAGCTGGGAAATGTAGTCTAGCCTTATGCCCAGAAGGAGGAGCAGATGGATTTTGGAACACACAACCATGTCTGCCACAATGACTAACTCTCAATTCTATTACATGAAGTTTAATCGAGCACTTATGATTTGGAGATACTACACCAAGCATTACAGATACAAATGAGGTGGAAAAATGTAGCCCTTATCCTCAAAGACGTCCCAGTGTATATGGAGGTGTCTGCTTGATGAAAAGTGGTTTGGAACTTAAGTTTTAGGACAGATTTTTACCATCCCCAGGTTAATAACAGTGGCAGCTATAGACTGTTCTGTCCTTGGGCGGAAGAGTGCGAGTTAATCCTGGGAGGTTTTATCCCCAAAGCCAGGGGACCACAAAACCGCTCACCTTAAGGCTCTCTTTGTTAGAAATTAATGGACACGACAAAACCTCTCTGTCTCTTGGAGAAATGTTTGTGACTGTGAACTGTGTGCAAACTCTGGCAACCTCTCCTTACAAGAATAACATTCTCCAAGGTAATTTTCAACATTTCTGCCAAGAATTAGGAAATCAGAGTATGAACTGGAATAAGCTCTTTGAAAAAATAATTTGACACTGTAGTCAAAAGTCAAAATAGACTAAAGTCAAATTACATATAACCTGTGATCCAGCAGTGTTATTCTAGCAGTATAACTTGGAGAATTTTTTGATCACATGCACCTGCAGAAGAATATTCATTGCAGCACTGTTTGTAGTGGCAAAAAACTAGGAATAGCACAAATGTCCATAAGTGGTAGAATAAATTATGCTATAGTCACATGATAGAATATTACATAGTAGTGAACAAGAATAAATTACAGCCTTATGCATCGACATTAATGCATCTCAAAAATATGATGTTGAGTGAAAAATGCAAATCACCTAGGAATGTATAAGGATGACTTCAGTTATATAAAGTTCAAAAACGTACAAAACTAAACCATATATTGCTTAGGGATACATGAGCAGTACATATGTGGGAATGTGGCTAGATTCCTGCCAGCACTGCCACATGCTCTGGGGGCCAGGGCAGTGGTATGGAGAGGGGTAGATTAGGTTTCCCTTCCGCCATCTCTCTGCCTGTTCCTGACCTTTTACTTTCAAAAAAAGGAACTGCCTTGGTCCTCCTGTCCTTCCTCCCTCTCATGCCAACCCTTGCATTATAGTACAGACCTAGCCAAAGCTGAGAGAGACAGTAAGGGTTAGAGCGAGACTGAGTGTATATGTGGAGGGTGATATGGGTTGAGAATGAAAGAGAGATCAGGTCTCCTGACCCTACCTACAATGATGTGTGGACTGGACAACGTTTATTGAGCAATTACTATGCCCCTTTCGTTGCACAATGCAAGTTGTTGTATCTCATCTCATTTCATCTTCACAGCAGCCTTGCCAGTTCATGTAGTTGCTCCCATTTTTCAGCTAAGGAATGTACAACTTCGGGAGGCTAAGAGATTTTCCCAAGGTCACTGTGATGGGCATGGAACTTTGGTTTTCAGCCTCTAAACGCATGAGGCAGAAGTCCAGGAAACATGCCTGAAAACATCTAGTGGGACATAAATTCATCTATATCGTTACCCCTTTGAATACTGTTATTTAAGCCTGGCAACCCCTATTTCCCATTTTAATTTAACTTTTTTTTTGCTCCAGGGTGCATCAGGCGGAGGGCAAATAAAATGTTAGCAGCCTTCTCCCTGCGTTGGCTCTGGAGGGCCACTCCTCTGAGCAGGTGGCTGGGTGCTTGCAGATGTGTTTGAAACTGCACATATGGCACACATTAGTCCCTGGGCAGGACGTGCCATTACACAGTTCTAATGAAATCTGAGTTTGCTGCATTTTAATAAAACATCCAAGGAAGCAAGATTCCTGGCATTTTGTTGGAAGTAAGAGCCTGGAAGATATAGACATTTTTTTTTATCATCATGACGGATTAGGTTATTTTCATCTTGTACAAAGTTACCTGCAGTTGAAAGGCTGGACAAGATAGCTCTTGATTAAATGAAAATTGTATCTGACTAGTACATAAATTATGTCATGGAGCAGCAGAAAAATCGGAATGTGCTTTTATCAGCTCGGTCCCCATAATGGTTTAACTTAGAGTGAGAACATTTTTATACCTTGCAGATATGTTGGTAGTTACCCGGTTGAAGCATTTCCCTGAAGGAATCCTCTGTGGTTGGAGATTGAGTTTTGGTAATGGGCATGAGCTGCTTTGGTTATTGCCATTTTCATCTTTGTATGTCGTGGCCCATTTACAGGATGGAGGATGAACACAAAACATAAAACACAAACGCAGAACACAAAGAAAAATGCAGACACATATACAGACGGTTGACTCGAGTAATAATACACTGGGTCAGTTTTATTTTTATACTCTAAAAAATTAAAGTTAGTTCCTTGTACGTAACCACCCAGGCGTGGCAGTGGTAGCCATAAATTCCGGAATGTGTAGCCTTAGGGAAACAGATATCCCCTGACTCAGAATTTCAAGGTGGTTGCTCTAGGCACTAGGCATAGATAAAGGACTGAGATTAGCAAGGTTGGGCAAGGTGAGCCACAGGGGGCATTTCTCATCCCCAGTTTTTCTTAGGGTGACCCCCTAAGATCTTCGGCCGAAACCTGGTGGCTGTGCCTGGCTTAGGTGGCCCCTCCCTTGAGGGGTCTTACCCGTCATTGACTAACCAGCCATCTTATGGGGTGTTTATCGTTTGGCCTCCAGACCCCCAATGCTATGGGGCAGGGCTGCTCTTGCTAGTTGCAGCTCAGGTCCTTTGCTATGCCTCTAGGCAACACCTTTGTTTATCACAGGGAGTCTGTCCGGAACACATTACTTTCAAAGGCTCTGGGCAGAACACGTACATTACTCACTAACTCTAATTCTTAAACTAGGAAAATATATGTCAGTCCCCTACATTTGTAGTTGTATCAGTTTGTTTGGTGCTTGTTAATGTATATAATCCTGTCCCCTGCCACACTCACACCCAAGGGTACTATTTCTATATTGTATGGGGTATCTGCTTGGCCTGTGAGCCTGTGAATTGCTCTCCCATCCTCATCCATTCACCTCATGTTCCCAGACATACATGAAGTGTACAGTTCCCTCTTTCCTCACCAGCCAACAGTCTAGATAATGGAAACAGGAGAGGACAACACAGTCAGAGCCAATTGCATTCTTTCTCCTGGGAATCTGAATTTCAGAGGGAATGGTAGAAAGTAATGCTGTTCAACAAATATTCCAGGTTCTCCTTCTGAACACATGGTAGGACTGCACTTCTTGGTTCCACTGTGGTTTCAATAGTTCTGACCAGAGACTTGTGAGCAGAAATGACAAGGGCTCTTTTGGAGACCCCCAGAAATCATTTTCCCTTTGGCACGACAACCTGTTGGGGCCCTACAGAGGCTATGATGAGCAGAGGCTCTGCAGGCTCTCCACGAACTGTAAAATGAGTGAGAAATTAAACTTTGGTTTTTAAGCCACTGAGATGGGATTGTTTGTTACTGCAGCATAATCTAGATGATAGGGACTGATACACAGGGAGAGAGGAAAAATGTGGATAAGCGAGAAAAGAAAGAATGACCAGAGAGAGTGCCTTTTAATCTCTTTGGGATAGTGATATGTGAACTTGGGGGCTGTGGTTGTTGATTGGTTGTCCATTCATGCAATGTGTCACCTTTTGAGTCTGGCTTCTTTCACTGAGCATAATGCATTTGAGATTCATCCACCTTGTGGATATGAAGTTTGCTTCTTCTATTGTTAATTTGGAATAAGTAGCAAGGAAAGCTATCCCAAAGGAAGCTCACAGTCACTGCACTGTCAAATTTTCTACTCTCACCCTTTGTAACCTCAAGATAGTAATGACACATTATTTTGCTGTTGGCAAAAAAGAGATGTAAAATTTTTATTTAAAAAAAAGTTTTAAAACTCTGGAGTTTTCCGGGTAAGCCATGGAGCATTGGAAAGGATTTTTTATTTCCAGGCAGACTATGAGGATTAGTTAACAGTTAACATTACGACTGTGTGTCTTGAACAGCAGTACACAAACTCATGTGTGCCAGGGATTATTTGAAGGTCTCAGGGTATTTTTCTGGAGCATTTGACTCAAATATGTGGAATAAATGCTTAATACTTTCAAAATTCAAACATTCAAAATTGAATTATAACACATATATAGGAAAGCACACAAATAGCAAAAGTACTGAGTTTTCAAAAACTGAACACACCCTTGTAATAGAGCATTCTCATCAAGAAAGTTAGTACTCTCTCAAAGATAACCACTACCCTGACTTCTAACACTGAATATTAGTTTTGCCTGTGTTGGTGATTTATATGGATGAAATAATGTATTATGTACTCTTTTGTATCTAGTTCTATTAGTCAAAATTGTTTGTGATATTCCTCCATGTCGTTGAGTGTAGTTACACAGTCTGTTCATTCTCATTGCTTTGTAGCATCCTGCTGTATTACAACATATTTATCCATTCTATAGTTGGTGCACATAAAGCTAGTTTCTGGGTTTTGGCTACTTCATAGTGCTTGTATGTCTTTTGGTAAATACAGGTGGGCATTTCTATTGGGTATTTATGTCTACTCCTAGTGAAATGATGAGGGATAGGGTATACCTATGTGCATCTTTAGTGACTACCACCAGTTTTTCAAAGAGATATATTTTAATTATTTTTTTATTTTGAATTTAAATATTCTAAATTCTAGCAAATTCAATTTTTTATTGGTATAGAGTTCATTGTATGAATGTACTACAGTTTATTTATTTACATGTAGAAGGACATTTGGGTTGCTTTTGAGTTTTGATGATTATGGATAATGCTGTTACAAACATTCGTATTTGTGTATGAATAATAATATTTTCATTTCTTTAGAGTAAATGTCCAGGAGTGAGATTGCTGAGTAATAAAATAATGTGTATTTCACACTATGAGAAATTGTTTTCCAGAGTAGCTGTACACACTGCATTCCCATCAGCAATATATATGTTCACTTGCTCCAAATCCTCGCCAGCAAATGGTACTATTAGGTTTGTTTTTAAAATTTCAGCCATTCTCATAGATGTGATGTGGATCCCATTGTGGTAATAATTTTCACTTCCCTAATGACAAATAATGTTGAACATCTTTTTGTGCGCTTATTATTTCATTTATAAATCTTCTTTGGAGATAATATCCAAGTTTTTTGGCACATTGGAATGTTTTGTTGTTTGTTTCCTTGCTGCTGAATTTTGAGAGTACTTTATATATTCTGGATCCAAGTGCTATGTCAGATATATGCTTTTCAAATGTTTTCTCCCAGTATGTAGCTTGCCATTTTTTTCCAGAGTGTCTTTGATGAAGTCCAGTTTATCCACTTTTTCTTTTATTAATCAGATGTTTGGTGTCAAACCTAAGAATTCTTCGCTTTACTCAAAGTTACAAAAATTTTCTCCTATGTCTTCTACTAAAAGTTTTATAATGTTATATTGTACATTAAATCTATAGTCTGCTTTGATTTAATATTTATACATGGTTTGAGGCAATAGGTTCTTTTTTTGCACATGCATGTCCAATTTTTTTAGAACCATTTGTTGAAGAGACTATCCTTTCTACATTTGTACCTTTCATTGCTATAAAACATTGATCATATTTGTGTGCTTTTAAATATGCACTCTCTAATTTGTTCCATTGATTTATGTTTTGTTAATTTTTTCAATGCACATTTTGATTATGTTAGACTTCTACTAAGTTTTTAAACTGAGTAGTGTGAATCCTTCAACTTTGTTCTTTTTTAATATTGTCTTTGCTATTCTATCACCTTTGCCTTTCCACATATGTTTTAACATCAGTTTGTCTATATTTATAAAATATATTTCTGAGATTTGGATTGTGGTTGTGTTAAATTTGAAGTTCAATGTGGGGACTGTAGGTTATTTCAGTATGTTGTCTTCTGTTCCAAGAACATGGCATGACTCTCCATTCATTTAGTCATCTCTGATATCTTTCATCAGAGTTTTTAAGTTTTCAACATCTAGATCTTGCACATAATTTCTGTATTTATAAGTACATATTTCATTTTTCCAGCTATTGGGAATGATTTTAAAATTTTTGGTTTCCAATAGTTTATTGCTAGTATATAGAAATACAATTGATTTTTGTATATTGGCTTTGGGTCCTGAAACCTTGATAAACTTGATAGTTTTAGGACTTTTTTCTTTTTTGTAGATTCCTTAAGATTTTCTCCATAGACAATCTTGTCTGCGAATGGGAATTATTTCATTTTGCCCTTTCCAATATGTTGTATGTGCTTTCTTTTCTTGCTTTGTGGCCCTGGCTAAGGTTCAACAAAATGCTAAAGTAGAATAGTGAAAGTGGATATCCTTTTCTTGTTTCTAATTTTAAGGGGAAAGCATATATTCTTTAACTATTAAATGTGATGGTAGCTGTAAATTTTATTTATTTATTTAGTAGAGGCTTTTTATTAGGTTAAGGAAGTTTTCTACTATTCCTTGTCTCTGAGAGTTTTTATCATGAATGGATGTTGAATTTTGTCAAGTGCTTTTTGTGCATATGCTAACAAGATTATTTAGTTTTTCTTCTTTAGTCTGTTAATGTGATAGATTTTGAATTTTTGAATACAGATTTTCTTTCTCAGGATAAACCTTATTTGGTCGTGAGCATTATTTTAACAAATATATTAGTGCTGGATTTGACTTGCTACTGTTTTGATTAGAATTTTTGCTTCTGTGTTCAGGACAGATACTAGTCTATATTTTTCTTGACAGATACTAGTCTATACTTTTCTTTTCTCATTGTCTGGTTTGGGTCTAAGGGTAATTCTGGGTTCATAAATGAATTGGGGAGTTTTCCTGTCTCTTCTTTTCTCTGTAGAGAGTGTGTAGAATTGGTGATTGCTAGGGCTAAAACTCAGGACCTGGAGTTTTGTTTGTTTTCCTATTTTACTATGAATTCAATTCATTTGCTAGCTATAGGAATATTCACGTTGTCTGTTTCTTTTTGAGCAAGTTTTGGTAGTTTTATCTTTAAAGAACTGGTTCATTTTATTTAAGTTGAATTTTATGCATAGAACTGTTCATAATACTTCCATACTATATATTTTTTTAACATCACTTGAGTCTCTAGTGATGGCTTGCCTCTCATCCTGATATTGTTGATTGGTGTGTTCCCTCTTTTTTCTCCATCAATCTGACTATAGAAGGGTTTTATGGACTGAATTTATATGCAAAAGTCCTAACCCCCATTACCTCAGAATGTGACTGTATTTGGAGATAGTGTCTTTAAAGGGGTAATTAAGTTAAAATAAAGTCATTAACATGTGCTTTAATCCAATATAAACAGAATTCGTATAAGAAGAGGAAATTAATCCACTCATGAATTGATGGGCATTTAGGTTGATTCCACATCTTTGCAATTGTGAATTGTGCTGCAATGAACATTCGAGTGCAGGTGTCTTTTTCATAAAAAGACTTCTTTTCCTTTGGGTAAATACCCAGTAGTGAGATTGCTGGATCAGATGGAAAAACAAACACCACATGGACTCACTATTAAATTGGAACTAACTGATGAGCACACATGTGCACAGAGGGAAGTAAAACTCCATGGAAATCAAACATGGGGGAGGGGGAAGGAGGGGATGGGTGAAAGCCTTCCTAACGGGTACAGTGAACGCTGTCTGGGTGACGTGCACATGTTTAACCCTGACTCAAGCATAACAAAAGTGATCCATGTAACCAAAAACATTTGTACCTCCTTAATACTTTGAAATAAAAAAAAGAAAAGAAAAGAAGAGGAAATAATGAGCAGACCACACAGAGGGAAGGCCATGTGAAGGCAGGAGGGGAAGGCAGCCATCTGCAAACCACAGGGAGAGAGAGCCTTGGAAGAAACCAAGCCCACTTTCACCTTGATCTGGGACTTCTGGGCTCCAGACTTGTGAGAAAATAAATTTCTGTTGTTTAACCTACACAGTCTGTGCTACTTTGTTATTGTAGCCCTAGCAAACTAATACAAAGTATATTAATTTTATTGATCATTTCAAAAAACCGGCATTTGTTTTTATTGGTTTTCTCTATTTTTTTGTTTCTAATATTATTGATTTTTTTCCTTCTTATTTCCTTCTTGTGCTCGTTGCAGATTAATTTTGCTCATCTTTGCCTAATTACATATGATAGAAACTTAGATTAATTTGATGGCTTTCTACTTTCCTAATACATACATTTAATACTTTGTTTTTTCCTGTATACACTACTTTAACTCCATCTCCAAGTTTTGATATGTTGTAATTTCATTTGTAATTCAGTTCAAAACGTTTTCTAATTCCCCTGGATATTTTTGTTTTTGAACCAGGGATGACTTGGAATGTTGAATTTTCAAATTTTATTTAAACATGTCTTTCTGATATTGATTTCTACTTTAATTCCATTATGGTCAGAGAACCTATTTTTAGATAATTTCTCATCTTTTAAATTTGTTAATGATTTATGTATGACTTAGAATAAGATCTGTCTTGGTAAATATGCTATGTGCATTTAAATAATGCATATTCTGCTCTTCTTGGGTAGAGCATGAGATTAACATTAATTAGGTAAATATGATTGATGGTGTATTCATGTCTTCTATAGTTTTATAATTTTCTACCTATTTGTTCTATTGATTATGGAGAAAAGGGTGTTAAATATCCAATTCTAATTTTTGATTTGTCTTATTTCAGTTTTATCAGTTTTGCTTCATGTATTTTGAGGCTCTGTCGTTAGGAACAGACCCATTAGGGATTATTATGTTGTATTGAATTGGTCTTTTCATTGTTATATAATGTTCCTCCTCATCCCTGAAATTTTCCTTGTTATGAAGTCCACTTTGTCTGATATTAAACTAGCCAGTTCCAGATTTCCTTTAATTAGTGTTTGCATTGCATGTATTTTTTATCTGATTACTTTTAACTTATTTATACTATTATTTTTAAAGTGGGTTTCTTATAGACAACATATAATTGGATCTCTCCCCACCCCCAATCCAATCTAACAATTTTTGACTTTTAATTGGTGTGTTTAGCCCACTTACATTAATGATTGATAGGGTTGAAGTTAGGATGCTCTTTTATCATTAGCTTTCTGTGTGTTCTTTCTGATTTCCATTTTTTTTGTTTCCTTTTTTCTGCCTTCTTTTGTATTAAGTATTTTTCAGTTTTTCATTTTAATTTGCTAACTTTTTAGTATCTCTATGTAGTTTTTAAAGTTGTTGCTCTAGGGATTACAATATACATATTTAATTTTCAGTCTAATTAGAGTTAACATTTAAGCACTTCAAATAAAATGTAGAACCCTTGCAGCTATATAGGTCTCTTTATGCTCCTTACTTTAAGTTTTGTTATGTGTATTGCATCTATATACATTGAAAACCCCACAAGGAATATTCTAATTTTTGCATTAAATATTCATAAATATTTACAAATTTTTTGGTCTTCCTTCTTTCTTGAAATTTCCACATTTTCCCTATGGTGTCATTTCCCTTCTGCATGAAGAATTTCCCTTTTAAAGAAGAAAGTTAACTATATAAGATGATGGCTATATTAATTTTCTTGACTAATAACACTTCACTACATCCATGTATATCAAGATAAGTACATCAAAACATCACATTATATACTTTAAACACATACATTAAAAAAGAGCTTACATTTTTAGGTAGGTCTGCTAATAATGAATTGTCTTACTTTTCTTTCACTTTCTAAGAACATCTTGAATTTATTTCTGAAGGATATCTTCATTAACACAGAATTATGGGTTGACAGTTCTTTTCCTTCAGCGTGCTATAAATGTTATTCCACCTCCTCTGAGTCCCATGGTTTTTGGCAAGTAATCCTCAGTAACTAAAATTTTTTTTTCTTGGTATGTAATTTGTTTCCTTCTTTATCTTTGGTTTGCAGCACCCCAACTATGATGTGCCTAGGTACAGTTTTCCTTCAGTTTTTCTGGTTTGGTGTTCCTTGAGATTCTTAAGTCAGCAAATTTGCACCTTTCACCACATTTGACAAGTTTTTGGGTATGAGTTCTTCAAATATTTTCCTTCTGTATCAGTTTTTTCTTCTCTCCTCTAGGACTATAATGACATACATATTAAACCTTCTGATGTTATCCTATAGGTCTTTAAAGATATTCATTTTTTAAAACCTTTTTGTTGTTACCATTGTTTTTCAATGGGATAACTTTTATTGATACACTTTAAATTCACTGCCTCTCTCTTCTCTCATTTTCTTTCTTCTATATAACCCAGACAGTGAATTTTCTATTTCAGGTATTATATTTTATAGTTGTAAAATTTCCTTTTAGTCCTATTCTATAGTTTCTATTTTTTCCCTCAGAATTTCTATTTTTTCATTTGTTTCAAGAGAGTTCTTTTTTATATCTTAAAGCATGGCTATAATGACTGTTTCCAAATCTTTGTCTGATAATTCCAACAATTGGATCATCTCAGTGTTAACATACAGGATTATCTTACTTTGGTTCTTTGTATATTGTGTGATTTTGGAATGTGTCCTTGACATTTTAAATATTAGGATATTTGGCTCTGGTTCCTATTGAAAACCTCTGGAGAACGTTGATATTTTTTCTTTAGGCAGACATCTACTTGGTTAGGTTCAGGTGTCAAGTCCTGAGCTGCGTTTTGTTGCCTATGCTGCCTGTGTTAGTTCACTCTTCAAATGTTTACTGTGCTATTTTGGCCTGTTTTAGACCTGGGCAATGATCTACACCTTAGTTCATTTCTCAAAGCCTTTGCTGTGTGTTTGAGGTTAGCTCCACATATGCATAATTCAGTGATGGGCTCAGGACTTCATGCACTTTTTTTTGCGGCCCATTCCTCAAACTCCCTCCTCTTCATGACTTCACTGCTCCTCAGCACCTTAGGCTCCCTATTCCTGATTCTCAGGCTAGCAAGGTGAGGTCTGTGCCTCCTGGCACTCTTGTCCTGGGTCTGGCTCTGGCTCCAGGTGAAGCAGCAAGAGAAAAGAGAGGAAAAAGGAACCAGGATTCTCTCCTTCTTTTTCATTCCTCTGGTCAGAAAGAAGGGTTTTCTCTCTGAGTTTCAGGTGCCTTCCTGGCTGTGGCTGCTGTTGCCACTGCTGTGGGGTCCCGTGTATTTAGAACATCTGCCTGGGGCAGGAAAGATAGAGAAAGAAGAATAGGTTTACCCCACAATCTCTATTCTACATGGACCCCGTTCCTGGTTCTCTGATCATAAAGATGTATTAATAGTTTCTCTTGGGCATTTTTCCCTCTATTCCTGCTGAGTAGGTCTTGGATTTGGGCTGTCCTGAGCCTAAGCTGGGAGATATAGGAGTAAAGAAAATGCCAGCAAACCCATTGCCATATCCATCTTCCTTGGAATGTTGATACCCCTCCATCTGCCTGCCCTTATTTTCCTTTTAGACTTCCCTAATGACTGCTGTGTGTATTCTGCCTGGGGTCTTTAGCTGTGATTACTGGAAGAGATAGAGTGGTATGTATTTGCTCCATCTTAACAAGCTCTGGAAACCTGTTTAACTGGTAAGTATTTTTAAATTTTATTTTTATATGAAAACATGCAGAGTGAGACTGCAAGATCAGCATGAACTCTTCAGATAAAGCTTAAGTCTTTGAGAACATACAGACCTGTTGGGGGTTGCTTTGATAGGGGTTTAATCTCTGCTTAGAGAGAAGACAAAAGCGAGAAACAATGCCTGTGTTGGAGCAGACACCGGGGTTAGCTGAGGCCCCTGCTCATTGCAGGATTGGCCCCCTGCAGGAGTCTACAGTCCTTTTCTCATAAGACTTCTCTTGAGAGATTCTCTGCTTCTAGCTTTTCCTCTGGAGACTGGTCCTATCAAAGATTTTGCCTAGACTTACTGGTCCTGGAAAACAACAGACAATACCCTGGCTGCATGAAATCTGTGGGGACTGTGCCCTCTCCCAGCACCATCGTCCCAGACATTGTCCTTGGCAGGAGTCCCATCTCCCAGGAGTGGGGAACCTGAGGCCTCAAGACCACATGTGGCCCTCCAGATCCCCAAGTACAGCCGCTCAACTGAATTCAAACTTCTCAGAACAAATCCCTTTATGAAAAGTATTTGTTCTGTAAAATTTGGATTCAGTCAAAAGTCCACCCTCAAGGATCCAGATGCAGTTTCCTAAGAAACATGTCATTTATTTCGCAGATGCTACTTGTTGAAGAACAGGAAAGAGGGAGAAGTTGCTGAGGGCTGAGGGGGCCCTCCCAGGATGGCAGCAGGAGTGGTGGTCTTCTCTGTCTTGACCCCCTGGCAGCCAGCGAGATGACGCTGAGAGCTGGTGCGGGCAGAGGGACAGGAGAGGAGAGAGCAAAGGAGACGGGGAGGAGGGGGCCACCAATGCCTGAGGAAGGCTGGCTGTCAGGACCAAATGGAAAAAGCAAAACAGAAACAAAGATGCCTTTGGTATTGTCCCCTGGCTTCTGTGTGTACCTGTGACTAGACACAGCGAGAATGTTTTACCAAGTGACTGTCATAACCAGCCCAGTGTGCCTTGAAGCAGAGCCAGTTTTTCAGGTGCTTAGAATGTGCTAGTTTTCATTCTGTTCTTATTGAATGTTAGGGAGGGCAAAGGGATAGAGTAGGATGAAGAGATATTTGGGCCTATTCTCAGCCTCAGAATATATAGGAAAATCTCAGGCTACTCGGGTTTTATTTATTTGCACCCAGGAATCTAGGCTCAAAAAGATCCTGCTGTTCCTACAGTGGGGTGCTGATGTGGTCACGAGGCCCTAAAAGGTGATGACAGCAACGTGAAGCTCAACTGCAGTGGACATTATTGTGGGTTGGCTCTTACCTCCCATTGGGGCTCTGGTTCGAAATTGGATAATCTTAGGCATTAGACCCTTGACTGCTTTTCATATTTTGAGTCACTTCGTGGAATCTTGCAATGTTAGAATGCAATGTGGGTCCCGAGTTTCTCTCTCCTGCTCACCTCCCCTTGGCTAATAGTCTAAAAGCAGCTGCTGTTGCTCTTTAAATGTCACCTGATGCCTGTCTCACAGTTCTTTGTTTGCAAAGTCTTCCTCCTTTCTCTGTCTTTGTACCGTTCACCTTTCCCACACATGTGCAGGTGAGGAGCTGGGCCTGGGGAAACAAGAGGAAGAAAGGCCCACCGTTCTTCTTACTGTGGAAACACTTGTACTTTTCAGCTTTTGCTGCCCATACACAGACATGGTGGGGGGGCTGGGGACAGGAGATGGGGAGGGCCAAGCACCCCAAACTAGGTAGGAAGCAGATCAGCTATGGAGAAGGAAGGGAGGGGGAAGGGAAAGGCTGTCCTGGATGTGGTGGCTGGGATAAGTCTCAGGGAAGCAGGAGGGGCTCAGGGAATTTTCCACAGTTACCGATAGCTCCTCTATCAGGTCGGGTAGGAAATAGGGATTACCCGGGTCCAGTGACCAGGACACTGGGCTCAGCAGTGGCTGGCAAGAAGAAAGAAAGGCCAATGATAGCACTCAAGTGGGATGTTCTTAGCCTTCGTTAAGCATTAGAATAACTTGAGGAATTAAAACAAACAAACAAACAAAGCCAACACTCTTGGGCTCAAGCCTAGGGCAGCGCTTCACAAACACAGCTGTACATTAGAGTTACCATGTTGAAGCACAGATTCTGGTGAATTAGGTCTCGGGTAGGGTCTGAAATCCTGTCTAACAAGCTCCCAAGTGGTGCTGTTGCTGTGGGTTGGAGGACCATCCTTTGAGTAGCAAGGGCCAAGAATAACTCAATCACAGTCTCTTGGGGGTGGATCTCAGCCACTGATGCTGTAAAAAATTCCCCCAAAGTTTTGGGGTTGAGAATTACTGCCTTAGAGCCTGAGAAAGGATGGGGGTGTGGGAAGTTGAGGGGGCCCACCGTGAGGAAAGTTCGCCCTATTGTGCGGATGGGACAGGTGGGCGGAGACAAGTCACCTTTGTGTAGAGTTGGCAGAAGTCTTCCATGTTTCCTTTGGGGGGGCTCACCATGCTCACCATGGCAGGTGATGTCACTTGCCACCATGGCTGGTGACATCACACTCTGTCTGGAGGAGCCATGGAGGTTCACCCTGTGGCTTTGGAGTACTCTGAGCTAAGTCCACGTCCAGGACTTCTGAAGGCAGCTGGTCCCTTGGTGAGGAGAGACTAAGTCACAAAGCTCTCCTCGCTCCAGGTCCTCTGAATTACTCAGATTCTCTTTTATAGGTGACCCTAGGGGACTCTTTTGGACTTTGAAGTCTTCTCTTGTACTCTTGATAAGGCCTGGTCAGGTCCGGGTCAAATGTATACAGTAGTTTTTACCGGATAGAAAAAGAAACCATATCTAGAACTATCAACTTAAAACTCCACAAACTCAAACTAAACAAAATTAAGACAAAAACACTTTGGGAGGAGAAGGAAGTAGTTATAATATAGGAAAGTCAACCCATATGGCTGGGTGGGGGTCAGTTCATAGCCCATCAAACGTCCACCTGACTTCCGTGGTGGGTCATCCACATCTGGTTTTCAAATATTCTAATGTTTGCCTTATAAACCTATTATTATCCTTCAAGCAATTTAAACAACTAGCTTGACTATCGTGCCTTTGATTTGCGCCCTGGGCCTAACGCTGCTTCTCTGGAAGCCAGAATTTATCCTTCCTCCCCACCCCCACCCACATCCGTGAATCCCATAACTCATTCTGATTTCGATTGCTCTGTCATTCTCTGACTTTGGATAATAGGCCATTATTCTAGGAATTACTATTATATTTTATTAATAAGAGCTGGGAGAATTTATAGCAGCAAAATGGAAGGATTTGCAAGTGGAGCTTTCACATCTCTTGTCAAATGTGACCGTGTCGGCCAGTCCACGTGACGGATGAAGATGGCACGTGCCCGCCCAGCAGCTGGGTGACCACCAGCCTGATCCTGGCTCTGAGGACCCTTGGCTGAGCCTTGCTCAGGGCTGCCTGGAAGGAAGATGTGTGTGACACGAAGGAAGGGAGTGTGATACAGAGGACTTAACACAAAGTCGTGGTCACAACTCCATACGTGGGCAGATAAAGGAGATGGCTATGCACTTCTTGAGATTTTTTTTTATGATATTCCCCTCCCCCCTCCCCCCGGTCCAAGAAATGCCTGCTTATTATAACAGACACATTTGGGAAATACTAAAAAGTCAAGGTTAAAGAAATGTACCACTTAGAGGCAACCACACTGCTTATATTTTGGCGTGTTTCCTTTGTATTTTACATTCTTGTGCAGTTTTTGTGGGGGGCCATATAGTCAAGCTCATTCCTTATATCCAGTTCCGTATACTTATTTGCTTAATACTGCATTGCACATATCCATATCTTTAAAGAAAACTTCCTAAATATCATCTCAGGCAGCCTTATTAATTGCTATTAAATCATTGCTTACTAGGGGACTCGTTCCCCACAGTGGACTTCCTAAAGCATTGTGGTTGGGGACATTCCATCAGCCACCTGAGTCACACCTCAGTTCTCTCCTTTGCTAGGTCTGTGGCTGTATCCTCCATGTAGTAGTAGGTAAAATGGGAGCAGTTAATAATGAGCTGTGCAGAGTTCGTTGAAATAAGATCAGTGCTGCAAATCATCCAGGCACCGAGCAAGTGCTCTTTAATCACTTTATATCAGTTGCAGCAGAATTGCAAGTGTCTTTGCACTTGGTGTTCCCTCAACCTGGAATGCTTTTCCTGTGGAAATCTGTATAGGAATCTGCTTTGTTACCTTATTAGAGAAGTTTCCCAGAACACCCAGTGAAAATAGGTAATAGCCCTCATTCTTCTAAGTCCACTTTATTCCTCATCATAACGCTTATCACTGCCTGGAACATCGTTCGTATATGTGTCTAGTTACAGCCTATCTTCCCAACATGGAATGGAAGCTTCCCGATAGCAGGGATCTCAATGCTTTGTGCCCTGCCCCATCCCCAGCAGCCAGAATACCTCCTCGCATGTAGTAGGTGTTTAATAAGCAGACATTTAATGAATGAATGGTTTGGGCTCTAAAGGTGAAAAATGTAGAGTCTGGACCTCATACGAGTCTAATCTCTGGGAATGTGACTCTGGAATCTGTTTTTAAGAATTTAAAGAGGCTGGGCATGTTGGCTCACGCCTGTAATCCTAGCACTCTGGGAGGCCGAGGCAGGAGGATCACTTGAAGTTAGGAGTTCCAGACCAGCCTGAGCAAGAGCGAGACCATATCTCTACTAAAAATAGAAAAAAATTAACGGAGCGTGGTGGCATTTGCCTGTAGTCCCAGCTACCTGGGAGGCTTAGGCAAGAGGATCACTTGAGCCCAGGAGTTTGAGGTTGCTGTGAGCTAGGTTGACGTCACAGCACTCCAGCTGGGGCAACAGAGTGCGACTCTGTCTCAAAAAAAACAAAAAAAAGAATTTAAAGGAATTTTTTATACCTTCTGAAATTTGTGACCCACTTTCGTACAATGAAGTTCTTTCCCAGATTTCTTTTATTGAAACAGCGCTCACAGAATCTGACTTCATTCTGCTGTTCTCATTTCAAAATCTACTGGACTGTAAGTAAGTGACAGCACTTTAAACAACAATAACAATGCTACCAACCACAACAGGTTGAACGCCTTGGTGTATTAATATTTCCTACTCAGCTAATTCACTGAAAGATCACAATGACAAGAAAGTCATTGTTTTTAGTGGTGAACGGGACTCGTGTAGGTTTGTTCAGGGCAGTTATTCCACATTGCCACGCCGCTTTGACTACACAAAGGAGGGAAAAAGGAGGCGATCCTTGGTGTGTTTTATGCAAATTTCTCCTCTGTTCTCTTTACTCTCATTCTCTGACTTGCCCCTCTCTTCTTCCTCACTGTAAACCTTTTGGTATCTTTTACTTTCTGAAATTGGCGGAACCAGATGCTAAGCTCCCAGCCCCCAGGGTGCAGGGGCCCAGGCTCAGTTTGGGTGGGACTGGTAAGGGAAGGTTGGAGCCCAGTAGATGAGGGGACTGTCAGGGAGCTGGAGAGACCTGGGTTGTCCCCCCACCTTGCTGTCTTTGCCTGCATTTGGAAAGTGGGTGCATGAGAGAATGTTCCTCATACTGCTGTCCTGAGACTTGAGTAATTAAAGCAACTAAAAAGCTTAACTCAGTGTCTGCTCATCAGAATCATGCAGTGGAAGAGAGTTAGTCTTTTTTCTCGAAAACTGGTGATGCCAATTCCTCTCCCTTCATGTTCTGGAACCATCCATCGTGGAGGTCGTTTTGTTTTGGTGACTCCTTAGTTCCTTCGGCAAACATGCATTGGGGCCCCTCTGGGATGAGCGTTGTGCGAGGTGCAAGGGGTACAAAGACGGTAACTTGTCCTGCTCCTGGGACACCCTAGCAGTTTTAATACAATGTATTGTAAAGTTATGTTTTTGCGTTTAGTGGTTTTGCATTTGGAGTTAAATCTTACCATTTTGACTACAAGGGGAAGCATATTTCAGGGTAATCAGTCTTATTCCCTGACACAGGAAACTTGGTAAGTGCAGATTTGAATTAAATTGAATTTAATCTTCCTTAAATACATATTATAGTTGCAATGAGGTTAACAGGTGTTATCTCCTAAAGAGTTCCTTGGTGAGAATCAGCTAAGAATGACTGTAATTAGTAACTGTTTATCATTGTCAGTTTAAATCCCTAGGTATTCCTAAAGTACTTAGAGGTGCTTAAAAACTGTTTGTCCTCTTAAGTGGCTTTCAAAACATTTTCTCTAGAATCTTGTTGACACAGATAATTAACAGTTAGAACAATAGACACAAATGCTTTCTTCCCAAGTTGTGCTAGGGTGAACCTCAGTCAGGGCATAATTATTTCCAAAGTTCTGATACGTGGAATGCAGATGAACAAGTGTTATGCATTGTCTTAGCTTTGGCTCGTGATGAGCTGAGAAAACATTTACCCCGGCGTCTCCTCCACCTTCCATCCCTGCTCTACCTGATGGTTTTTTGTTCAAAATGTTTCAGATTTCTCATTTTGTTTTTCATGAAACTGCTTTTACTTGTAACACCTGTGATACGGCAATATCAATCCTGAAACGGGCCATTAACTAGGGAATTATATGTTTTGTGGCCACTGTTTCTGACAAAAGAAGTCAGTATGAGAGTGCTATGGGCAGGCCGAGTGGAACCAGCTGTGAATGTCACGAGATCCGTACCTTTTGTTCTCAGGCCCTCAAACATGCATGGAGGTTTGTTTGTGAGAGTTTGTTTAAATACACAGAAGGGAAGAAGAAAAAAGTGGAGAAAAGGGGGATTTTAGGTGAACTGCGGGGCATTTGAAAGTGTGGCTCTGGGAATCTTCAAGAAATCTTCCAGGGCTGTGGCTTGCCCGTTGCTCTCCAGGCAGAATTTCACGCTTGTCTCTTTTCTGGATGCGAGTCAGGTGTGCTAGGGTCGGGGAGGGTCTCCCAGACACCTTTGCCACTTGGCTGCCAATACATCCGGAGCCTGTGCCAGCCCCTGGGGACACTGAGCTGGGCTGCAGCGCGGTTCTGTCTGTCGGCAGGGCCCTGGGAGGAAGGAGCCCCTTCTCACCACCTGAAGCGAACAGCAGATGGTAACGATGTGACTATAACCCTTGAGTAAAAACTGGAAAAAAAAAAAAAAAAAGGGAAAATGACAGTTGTAAGATTAAAGGTGGGTTTGAGTCCACCTTGACTTTTCTTCACCACCAAACGCGCCCCATGCAGGGAGGTACTCAGAGAAGGGGCTGTGCACTGGTCCTCAGCTGTGGTCCCCGGTCAGCCCTGCGACATCAGCATCGTCTGGGCACTCGATGCTCACCAGAATCTGCATTCTCTGGCCCTCCCCAGACCTGCCGCATCAGAGTCCCTGCCACTGAGATCTGCATTTGACAAATCCTACAGGGGATTCTTGCTATGGCAGGAAGCACTGGCTCAGAAGCGTATTAAAATCCGGGTCTGAGTGTTCCTGTGTTACACACTGGTGGTGGGATCTTAGTATCCAAATCTATAAGGCGGAGATATTACCTATCATTCATTCATTCAACAAACATGTGCTGCGTGCTGGTGCTGGGGATACAATACCAGAAAGGACCCGACATCAGAGAGCTTAGAGTCAGAGGCGGGAGACAGACATTGAACAAATGATCCCACAATGCGTAATGACCAACTGCAGGAAGTGTTCTGCAGGAAAGAATCCTACGCTCTGAGAGTTTGGGACAGGCACACCCGACATAGTGTGGGGCTTTGGAAAAGCTTCCCTGGGACAGTGATGTTTGAGTGTCAGCCGAAGAATGAGAAGGTGCTGGGGGAGGAGGGTGGTGTGGGAGGGGGGAGGTGCAGGAGGGGTGAGTGGAGCAGGCCACAGGGCGACTGTATGCGAAGGCCCTCGAACAAGTGGGTGCTGAGAGCCCTACCTGGCTGAGGAAACGGTAGCCCCCAAATTTGTCTGCACCCTGGAATCACCTGGGCAGCCTCAAAAAATGCTGATGTCTGGGGTCACACCCCTAGAAATTGCGATTTTGTTCACTTTATAATGATCCTGGGTGACTCCAATGCAAACCGAGTTTGGGAAGCACGGAACTGGAAGGAGGTCAGAGTGCACGGAGCCTAGAATGGGATGAGGGTGGGGCCAGGCCCGCCCAACCACGAGGTCAGGCAAAGGGTCCAGGTCTTTCTCCTAAACTCGGGGAATGCCCTTGCAGGGCTGTGAGCAGGGGCTGGACTGACAAGATCTGTACTGTGGAAAGACCACCCTGTTGGGTGGGTAGGAAGTGGGCAGGTGGAGGTGGAGGTGATAAAGACAGATTTGAGATACTTGAAAGGGCTCAGCACAGAAGACCAAGGAGATGGGAATTCTCTACGAACCCTTGATTTCTGACTTGTAGATACGCAAAGACTAGAAGAGGACCACTTGGGGGCAATCGTGACTCTGTCTGGGATGAATTGAGTTGACTGCAAATGACAGGAACCACCATGAGCAGTAGCGGGCTGGGGTAGCTGGTCTAGGGCTGGAATGGCGGCTCCAAGACGCCTTTAGAAATGGAAGCTCTTTGTGCCTGTCCTCTCTGCCACCTTTGTGCTTACGCTTGTGGCTTTGCAGTCATAGGGTCTGGTACACTTGCGGCTTGCCACCCTCATTGCAGCAGGAAGAAGCAGGAAGAGGAAAGTCGGGGTGTGTGTAGGAAGCAGGAGCCTGGATCAGGAAAGCACAAGTGATCCCCAAGCCCTCAGCTCACGTCTCCTTGGCCATGACTGTGTACGCGGCCACCCCTTCCGGAAAGGCAATGTGGGGAGCTCACTGCACCCTAGACAAAACCAAGTCTCTGTTCATAAGGGGTGAAGGGGAGTGGATGGTGGGTACCCAGAGTAGTCTGTGTCCCTAAGGTGCCTTTGATCCAGCTGAGACGAAGTGTTGTCTAGGTGGTCGAGTGTATATGCATTTGTATCTCAGAGATAGGGTAAGAGATGGAACATTTATCGTCATGATTATAGGTATAGCATTAGAGTCCTTTCCAGTGAAAAAGCAATGCTTTGTGGGTGGAATTGGCATCCAACCTCAACCCTCAAACTCTCAGAGTTCTGACTCTCTGGCCCGTCTCTCTCCTACCTGGAATCTGTCAGCTTAGTGAGGAACACAACTCCCTAACAACACTTCTTTGCTGTGTCCTTCTGCCCCTAATTTCTTCACTTGGGTCCTGGCTGGTGTCTCACCGCCCACCCTCTCTGGGGAGCAACCCCATTTTACTACAGATTTCTCCCCAAGCCTACGCTCCAGGCATCTGGTGGCCGATGCCTGGTATGGGTGAGAGCAGTATGGTTTTGTTGCAAGTCTGACCCATTGAGAGGGGCCACCTGGGTGCGGGCTGCTGGCAGCCCCCCTTGTGCGGCTGCTGGGGTGTCCTGGGTTTGCCAGGCCTGCTGATAGAGCCTTGTCTGCAGCTTTCTAATCGCCAGCTCTTCCCATCATTAGGAGGGACAGTAAGTCAGGCTGGCTGATGGCCAAGGAGATGCTGGCATCTCCTTGCTACAGAGGACTGGGCCGTTCTCTCTTCAAGTTGTCAATCTCGTTCTGCCCTTGGAGCACAGAACCAATTATCAAAACTAGAACCAAACACCAACAGACAAAAGCAACGGCCTCATGCGTTGAGCTGGCAAACAATGCCCGGAAGACGGAGGGCTGGCAGGCCGGGCTCATAGAGGACACCTTTGTCCATCTGGGGCTTCAGCGCTTTAGGGGTCCACAAAAGAAGAGCTTGCATTCTAAGCATCAAGCTCTAAATAGGTCTCAAAAATTGGAGAGGAATTTCTCTGGCTGTAATTGGTCTCTGCTGTCCTCTGAGTCGAGGGTCGTAAGGCCCCGAAGAATTTCAGGCTGATGTGTCAGACACGTCCTGGGTTTGAGCCAAGTTTGGGCACACCAGGCAGTTCCTTGGGGCCACAGGCCTCCAGGGCAGGGGACGCTGCCCTTGGCCTGTTGTGTCGAGCCTGAGGCCAGCGCCTGTGTGGTGGTCTCCTGGTACCCCGGCCCCTCCTACCGCCACGGTGTCAGCCTGTCTGCAGGTCTAGTTCTCCGCTCTCTCCTCTCCCTTCTCCATTGCTTGGTAAGATCCTGCTGAGTAGCCTGGATCTAATTTGTGTGTGCCAGTCCATCTCTAGGGGACCAAAAGACTGAGGATTTTGCAGCCACCGGGGGGTTACAGCAATGATGGTGTCAGGTCCTTGACACCGAATACCCCCTTCATTTTTGACTTATGAAATACCCCCTCCGAATACCCCCTTCATTTTTGACTTATGAAATGTCCCCTGGCAAATGCTTTTTCTCTGTCTTTTGTCAGACAGTCTGAGCAGTCCACCTCCACCCCTCCTGTCTCCCGTCCCAGAGCTACTCTGGGAGGTCTGTGAGGGACAGGGTTCGGGGGTGGGGGTGTCTCTCAGTATCGCTTTTCTAGGTTTCACAATGGAGTCTTTATTCCAGGCAATTTATTTCCAACATTGATGTAAATACCACAAGTTGAGATGATTAGAATATCTGACTTTGCAAGAACATCTCGGCCAGGCCCAGGCAGTGGCTAGAAGTTTCTGGATGGAAGCATGAGAATTCAGAACTGACGTATTCCATCCGTGATGTTTTCTCAGATGGGGAAACAGAGGCACAAAAAGGGGAGATGAGTGACCTGAGACGGCACAGCCGGGTGACAGAGCCTCTTCTGGGCCCTGTAGCCCATTCCCTCTCCCACGCCCCAAGCGCCTGCTACTCGGACCCACACGGTCTGTCTGGCTCTGACAAGGTGTTCTTGGCTTCTGTGGGGTGTTGCTTCTGAGTCAGGACAGCTGGGGTCCCAGGACCCGGCCTGTGGTAGAGGAGAAGTTAGGGTCCCAGGGAATTGAGGGAGGTTTGTCCCATTTTCGAAAGGCCGACCAACGGGAAAAACCACAGAAAACACTTGCCCACTTTCCTGTTTACCTCACACCAGACGTGGGCGTCGGCACACCGTGGTCTGGTCAGATGGGGACCAGTGAGCTGACGGAGGAACCGCCTCCCCCCTCGGCTTCCCTGCACCAGGCTGAGCCTTGTAATGCTGCCCTGCCCAGCAATTCGGAAGGGACAATGACAGCCAAAGCCGTCACGGAGCCTCGGGGGAGAGTCCTCGGAAGCAAGCTATAATTACCTAAATTAGACGCTGAGGGGACCGGAGTTCTATGACCTGTTGTTCTCTGACGCAGAAAGGAGTGTCGCTGATGTCTCGCTCTCTCTGCGGGAAGGTGTGCCTGGCACCACCGAAGTGCCTCGTGGCGAATTTCCATGTGAGAGAAATGGCGTTCTTTGCCAAAACCTACTCAGGGAGTTAGTTCCCTGCATCTTAGCATGGTGACAGTTGACGGGGCTTCTAGAAACTTCTGAAATGTTCCATGTTCGTGAAGAAAACGTTTAGGCTTTTCCCTTAATCACATTCCCTTTAAGAAGCAAGGAGTTCCTGCACGGTCTTAAGCCTCAAATGAATCACTCACCTATCCCACCAGTTTTTTTTTTATTTTTTCCTTTCAATTAGTGACAAATTTCTACAAAGTGATTTTCTTCCCAGGAGCTCCTGTTACCTCAGGACCGGAGGGCGACTGGGGAGGCTGAGGGGAGCCGGGCGGCCTCACCAGGTAAGTGACTCCTCCTGCTCCGGAGCCTCCCAAGGGCTCCCCCTCCCCACATCTCAGCCAAATTACAAATACCAACCTAAAACGGGGGCTGGGTCTGGGGCTTTGTGGTCAGGCAGACTGTGTTTAAATCTAGGCTTCGCCACTGGGTCATCGGATAGCCTCGTGCGAGCAACCTAACCAGCGACATCCCTGGCGGCACGGAGAACTTGCCGGAATGCTATGCTTAGAGGTTCGGCCAAACTTCGGCCTGGCTTCCCCCTGCACTGGCTGTGAGTCTAACAGTGACACCAGGCCTGTGCTGAGCTTTTGCTCCAAAAAGTGCAATGCTGCCAAACTGTAACATGTATTTTGTCCAAACCTGCCAAACAATTTTTAGTAATTTTCCACTCACCCCTTTTCTGTAACTTTCCATTTCCCCACGGCCCCTCTGTTCTCTTTTTTCCTTCATTTCCCCTCTTTCACTCCCCCTAACTAGTTTTGTCCTCTGTGTTCTCTCCTTTTCCAAACCTCAGTCACCTGTGTCCCGGTGGAGTTGAGCTCAGGTGAGACCGGAGTCTCTCTCTCTCCTATGCCAGGAGTCAGATCAAAATCTGTCCTGCTGCTTCTAACACGTGTCCCGCGCCGTTTTGTTTTGATGGGGGCTCAGCTTCCTGACCTGGAAAACGGACCTATGAGCGCCCCTTCTTCTCACTACGTTCTCCTTGCTGATTGTGACTGCAGTAACAGTGACATGCCACGGGCCACTAGCATTTGCCTCTCAAAGTGGAGACCACGTTGGCTACGTGGCTAAGTATCAATGCTGGACTGAGTGGGAAAAACACGCCAGATGCTAAAAAAAGCAAAAGCTACAGTTGAAAGTGTCTTCACACTTGCCAACTAAAGAAGTGGGGCAAGAGCATCTCGAAAGCGTGAGCAGCACACGCAAGGCCGAGCTGTGGACGGAGGTGGGGCCTTTTGTCACAGAGCAGAGGCAGGAACGGCAGTGACTGGGTTGTGAACCAAGGCGAGGAGCGCTGACCTCACCCTTAGGCCATCAGGGGAGTTGAAGCAGCGAGGTGAGTTTTGGCTACGAAGATAGGCACTCGCAGTGGCGCAGGCTGGAGTGGGGGGAACAGTGGTGGCGCTTATGGGAAGATCCAAGACATAGGGTAGAAGACAGATGAATTTGCTTCTATCAAAATTAAGGATTTCTGGTCCAGTCACCGTGGATGGAGTTTATATTCGATGACAGAATGGAAGAAAATGTATCTGGGCTATTCAAGGAAATCCTCAAATCCACAGGAAAAAAGATCACAACTCCTAACAAAATGGGAAAAAGATAGGATCATGCTATTTTTAGAAGGTTGTCCCCACACCAAATAATACACTCACAAAGAGGTGCTTAATCTCACTAGTGACCAGAAAATTAAATTACACTTTGCATCTATGAGACTACATTTTTATTAGAAAGCTGGATAATGCCAGGAGTGGCGGGGCTGGGAGATAGGATCCTCTACGCACGGATGCAGGGAGACTGGGTTGGAGAGGGAGCCAGTGGAGCCAGCCCAACCCAGGTGCTCGAACAGCAGCGTTCACTGTAGTGCTTTGTGTAGAGGTAGGGGTTGTCCACCAGTCCGCAGACGAGGCTGGCAAAACCCCGTGGATGCACATGAAGTATAACGCCTCAATTAGAGGAAACAGATCAGATCACCAACCGCAACATGGCTGGATCTTAGGAACACAGTGATAGGGCTCTAGGAGCAAAATGAATCATTAATGCCATTTATGTAAATTAGAAGTGTGCCCACTTAAACATATACAGCTTTTAAGGCGTGTGCAAAAACAGCTCTGTGTTACCCAGAGTGAAATGGTTGCCCCTAGGCAGGGAGGAGGGGAAAGAGAGGGAGCACTGGAGCTAAAAGGGAAGAAATAAGTACTAAGGGTGGAACCTTGCCTGGTTACATGTCGTGGACTGAGGAACATGAGGATTTCAACCCTTGGCAGCTGAAGTGAAAATAAACAAGCGAAAAAACAAAAAAGCCACCATTTTTGAGGCAAAGGATGATCTTTGTGTGTGCACTTAATTGGGGTCTGGCAGGATGCGACGCATGCTTAAATAATTAAGGATTTTATTAATAGTCCCCCATAATGTTTATAGTATTTTCAAAGTTCCTTCCCATAGGTGGACCCATTTGAATGTTTTGACAACTACCTAAACGAGTTAGTGGGATATTTCTAGAAAATGAGGAAACCGAGCCCAGATGGGTAAAGAGACTTGCCTAGAGTCACCGTGACTGAGACCTGGGACCCTAGACCCTTGTCCAGAGTCTCAAGGTCCCCAGGGAGTGTCACCACATTAAATGGGACATCATTGCTCCTTTCAGGAAACTGAAATGAAAAATCTCATTTGTCTTGGATTTTTTCCACACGTGCTTTTCTGCTTTCACTGCTTTTGTTCTGTGTAGATTTTGTTTTTGTCATTCTTGTTGGGGGAGAAATTTTGCTGTTTGCCACAGATCATAAGTCAGTGGTTGTTAACTCAACAACATGGTATAATGAGTTTAACAGAACTCCTAGGAACTATTTTTAATTTAGAACTATATATATATATATGTATATTATTTCAAAAATAACTTGTGCTCCAGTGAAATTCTTTTATCCTACCATCCAGAGATAATCACTAGAAGGAGTTTGTCTTATATCCTGCTAGATATTTTCCCCCCAAGAAACTGAAATTTGGATTTTCTTCTGCAGTGAGAAAAAGAAGTAAAATCTGTAACTGGGCTAGAGTCTTGGTGATCACAATGCTGAGAAGATGGGTCTGGTTTAGCCAAGTTGGAGGATATGCTTCCTGAGAATAGAGATTCAGAAATAGTTGACTTTGCCTCCACAAAGCAACTTTACATTTTTAGATGCAGCTGGGCTCTATGGGCAGGAAGCTGGATTCCCTGGAGGGGAATGGCCCTCAATATTTTAGACACATGTGAAGTCAGAACAGCGGGGCGGGCGGTACGCTGGCTTGAAGAGAATTCCAGTTACAAATTTAGCTCAGCTTCTAAGAAACATTCCCATCCAAGAGAGATCCCTGGTTGCTGTGGAACTGGCTTCCCTGGGGGATTTCCCTTGTGGAGTTAACTAAGAACAGTTGTTTCTAGGTATTGGGACAACAGATTTGCTTAAGACCTCCTCTATTTTGACAATTTGATGATGGGCGGCATTGTGGACATCCGTTGGTTTTGGACTTTGCCTGCCAGGGATCCACACTCTATTTTTTTCTGGCATCTATCCTCAATTTTTCTTGTGGTTTAACACTTACACTGGATTGAAGAGTGTCCCTCTAAAATTCATGTCTTGCCCAGAAGCTCAGAATGTGACTTTATTTGGAAACAGAGTCTTTGTAGATATAATTAGTCAGGATGAGATCATACTGGATTAGGGTAGGTCCTAAATCCAATGACTGGTGTCATTATAAGAAGACCGCGTGAAGACACAGAGACACACACGGAGAAGAAAACAAGGCGGAGGTTGGAGTGATACAGCTGCAAGTGAGAGAACCCCAGGAACCATCAGCTGCTGCCAGAAGCTGGGAGACAGGTCTGGAATGGAGTCTCCCTCAGAACCTCCAGAAGGAAGTGACTCTTTTCACACCTTGATTTTGGACTTCTGGCCTCCAGAGCTGTGACATAAATTTCTGTTGTTTAAGCCACCCACTTTATAGTACTTTATTATGACACAGCCCTAGCAGACTAATGTACCTCCCTTTGACCCTGCGTCCAGGGTTGACATGTCACACAGAGCTGAGCAGGTCACCCAGGACAGGCACATCACTCTACCTGGGCCAATAGGAATTAGCCCTGGGACTTCTTTTGGGTGGTTTGGGAAAGAGGATGTTTTTTTGTGCCAGGTCTGCCCACCTGGAGCTGCTGGAGGTCATCTTTGTCACCACATGCAGAGAGCCTGCCCAAGAATGATGCTGATGCTGAGGAAGGCAGAACAAAGAGGTAGAGAATGTCACACTCCTGACAATATCACTTAGGTACCTAGATCCAGCTATGCCTGAAGCCCAGTGGACTTTACAGTGAAGAGGGCAACCTTTCAAGTGTGAGTTGGGGTTTCTGTCACTCATGGTCAAAAGATCCTGATGAGTAAGTGTGATTTAGAGACAAACATTCATGCTCATGGTCATCGAATGATTCTCCTCAGAAGCTCCTTTTGGGTTGTAGTTGCATTTTTTCTGCAAAAATTAAAAAAATGGAAAACTAACAGAAAAAAAAAGGAAACAAACATAGGAAAAAGGAAACAAACACTTGAGTGCCTGTATATGCTAAGTCCTGTGCTAACCAGTTGACTTTAAAGAACTTCCATCCCTCCTTCCTACAAAAGCTTTATGCATCGTATTGCCCATGAGCTACAGCGCAGTGGCTTGAGACTCCGAGGGCCGTCAGTCTGTCTGATTGGCAATCCCATGCTGCCACATAACCTTGTGGAAGTAATCATGTCGCTGGGTCCCAAACTCCCCTTGAACCTAGTTTTGGGGGTCTTTCTCTTGCTTTATGAGGGCCACGCCTGGACTTGAGCCGAAGTTCTTCCCTTCCCTCACTCAGGGGCTTGGTTGCCTCCCACTCCGTGGAGTGGGTGCTGTTTATGCCTCCGCCTTGCAGATGAGGAAACAGAGAGTCAGAGAATTAAATACCTTTCTCAATGCCAGTGCCCTGGGGGAGAATTCAAACCTGAGCCCTCCCTATTCAAAATGGGGTCCATGGACCAGCAGCTCTGGCATCACCTGGATGCTGTTAGAAATACAGAATCTCAGCACCTGCCCTCTACCACCCACAACCCAGACGTGCTGAACCCAACTCTGCATTCGAATGAGAACCCCAGTGACTCATGTGCACAGGGAGGTTTGATAACTGCTATGGTAGCCACTACGATCCAGAGCACCAAACTCCTGCAGGGCAGGACTACACCGAGCTGTGTGCCCTGCTGGGCGGGGCTCCCTCGTACCAGCTGGCTGGAATTACCAAAAGGAAAGAAGTCTGGGCCAGAGAAGTGGTGAGCCCTTGCACCCTCTCCTTGGGGCTGGGACAGGGGAGGCTTTGTCCGCTGCCGCTGCACTGAAGTCCTGCAGAACGCCGCTTTCTCTGACAGCTGCACGGTCCCTCCCGGCCCACCTCGGGCTAGGCTGCGTCCTTGCCTCCTGGGCCCAGCTGGAGGGCCAGCTGCTTTCCCCGCCAGGGATTATGCCCGGATAGCTTCCCACAGCAGCCCAGTGGGGGCCTTGCTAAGCTGCTCTGGGAACAGAAGGCTTGCAGAAGGTCCATGGTACTTTTTGGAGAGAGGGATCAAAGTGAGAACCACATCTGTCCCAAGAAATGTGGGAACAGCTTTTGGCCAGTAGAGATGGAGGGAATATTCCATCCCTGGCCGGGTTTGATAGTCAGCGGCTGGATTGTCTCTTATGGCCATCGGGTTGGTAGCTACTGACAGGGCTCTGTCCTTCGTACTGTTACGTGCCCATGGCCACCTGCAGAGGTGTAGGGGTAGTTGCTGTCTGCCTGGGAA
>VSMD01097299.1:0-20653 GCA_008750895.1 Mirza zaza
TTTTAAGAGGTACTGATGTAAATTAATGAGTTATAAATTTCCTTTCCTAACCTACTTCTATTTTCTTAATCTTTCTCTACTTGATTGACATGTGCTTCCCCCCCACCCTCCCATTCCTAAAGAAAAAGCTAAAACTTTTTATTTGAGCTAGTTCTGGGGGAAGAAAAAAGAAATAGGGGAAGAAAATATGAGAGAGTGTCATGTATACACACACACACAAAACCTGTTAAATCCCCTTAGGAAAGCAGCCATTACAAACCATTATACTCTACGTGTAACACCGAGTTATAAGACCATTTTAACTCATGTTTAGAGAACTAATCAGCCTGAGCTGATCTATTAATATATTAATTAGGCAAGCAGAAATAAAATGTCACTTGTATTTATCATGCCAATTGGTCTATGACTGGTACAACCAATAAGTGAAAGGCTTGGTACCATTGACAGGATCAGAAGGGAAAAAAAGGCACATCTTTTAGTAACAAGTACCAGTGGGACACAAAAAAAAACCTAGTAGAAATGTAATGACTGGTTATTTACAAGAGTGGTTTGGAAAAGATCTAGGACTGAGAGCATAATCTTAGCCACGTGTACCAGTGACTTACTTTTATAAAGGGAAACTATCGGCATGAATTGAATGCCTTCATAGCACAAGAAGTGTGTGAATAGGATCCCATTTAATCCCCACAGTACTCCCTTAAAGTTCATGGAATCCCCTTCTCACAAAGAACTTTGTCTTCTGGAGCATTTGATGTTGTTTAAGTGTTTTGAGTTCTTTCATTTTGCTTTTGTTTTTGTTTTTAGTTGTTTCATTGCCTTGTGGTACATCCATATTATGGCACATTGCACAGCCATTGAAACAGTGAGTTAAATCCATTTCTATTTCTGAATCCCTTTCCTGTGGCTTTTGTTGTACTGTCTTCCCCTAGCTATTTTCTTCCCATCCTGACTACTCTTTCAATCTTTTTTGCAGGTTCCTCTTCACCTACCTGCCCCTTACATATCAGTGTTCGCTAGGTTTTGTGCTGGAGGTCTTTCTCCATTTAACCCTCTTCCCACCCATGTGTTATACATGTTTCAAATCCATTTTCTCAGCTTACCTTTCGACATCCCATCCTACCTCAAATTCATAATTTTCAATACTGAATGTGCTGCCTTCACCACCTAAAACTTGCTTCTTTTTCTGGGTTCTATGTCTTAATTCACTAAGTTTCCAAAAACAGAAACATAAAATTTTTCCTTGATTTTATCTTTTCTCCCTGTGGCTGTTAGCAAAATATCTTCAGATTTGCCCACTTTTCTCCATCCCCACTATCTTGGTTCCAACTCCTGTTAACTTTCACCTAGACCAGTGGTCCCCAGCCTTTTTGGCACTGGGGACCAGCTTCATTGAAGACAGTCCTTCCATGGTGAGGGCGGGAGTTGGGGGTGGAGTGTCCCGGGATGACCCAAGTGCACCACATTATGCAGTCAAACCTCTCTGCTAATGACAACTGCACTCGCAGCTGCTCCTCAGCACCAGTACCACCGTCCCAGCTCCACCCTAGATTGTCAGGCACCAGACTCTCACAAGGAGCAAGCAACCTTGATCCCTCGCATGGGTCTGCAGTAGGGTTGGCCTCCTGTGAGAATCCCGTGCCAGGTTGATTTGACAGGAAGCAGAGCCCATGCGGTGATGCCAGCGATGGGGAGTGGTGGCAAACACAGGTGAAGCCTCCCCAGCCCGCAGCCCACCTCACTCCATGAGGCCCTGGGCTCCCAACAGGCTGCAGACTGCACTGGCCTGCAGCCCGGGGGTTGGGGACTACAGACCTAGGCTATTATAACTCTTGCCTAACTCATTTCCGCATTTACACTCTCCTGCAAATCTGTACCAGTGTGATTTTTCTAGAGATAACACTACGCTGCCCTATTACAAAATTGTATTTAACAAATTGCTTTTGCACATAGGAAAAACTCCAGACCTCTTAACATGACCTACATAATTCTTCATGATATGGCCCCATTTTACCTCTTCAGCCTTGTAACTTTAATATTTAGTCATTATAAATGTGATTCATCTTTGTCAAACACATTCGTCTCCTAATGTGTTGGTAGCCTGCCTTGACCATTTGTGGATGGGAAATTGACTTTAGCAGAGTCAATAATACTACCCCATCTCCTTGGAAAAAGTGCTTGATCCAGGATAGGTACGTGGGCCCAGATACACCAATTTGATTCCTTCCTTGGGATTTTTTGTTGAAAGGCAATCCCTCCATGGTGTTTCTACACAACTTGCAACAGCTTTTATCCTTGCCTATCTTTTCAATGATATTTGCATAGGAAACAGCCTTGGGAGCTAGAGATATCTCCCTGTGGGTCAGAAGGCAGATTTGTTTCCTGACTTAGGTAATAAAAAGAATTCCTTCCTTCAGGGAAAGTTCAGAAAGCTTTGCTATCAGCCTCTTTGTAAGAGGAAAGTGTCCAAAAATCAGGGGTCCTCAGCCATGACACAGCACACTGTGTGTGCGGCATCCACTGGGCTGTTCCACATTATACCCGTGACACTTGGAAACCAAGGGGAGCGGATGTGAATGTGAAACTCATGCTGCCTCCTGTGCTATGAGAAATGAAGTCCTTTGTCTCTGATACAGCAGTCTAGTACCTACTGCCAGCAGCTGTGAAACTAGCAGGCTAACTTCTAAGTTGTAAGGTGGGTCAAATCTCATACCTTGCACAATTCTTGACATGTTTTCAGGTTGGAGCACATGGAAAATAGCACTTCTCTTTTCTCTCCAATGGCAAAACAACTGTGTAATAAATTTAGGGCTTCTCATGTTCATTTAGTTAGTCATGTGGAAAAATTGTCTATAAATGTAAGGAATAAACCTAAGCCATAAAAAGAAGCAAAATCACAGGCAGAGATGAAGAGTGTGGTGGCATTTTTCCAACCCCTATATCTTGCCACTCCTGATGCCAGCCAAATCTATCCATAGGTTGGTTAATGAGCTAATAAAATATAAAATCATTTTCATTTGACCAGTTGGAAATGGATTTCTGTCACGTGCCACCTGAAGATTCCTGACTAATATCTAAATAATAGTCAATTCCTTCAAGTCATCATGTTCTTGTATCTTGGTATATTTGCTACCTACTTTCCCCAGAAATGCTGAACAACCCCTATTGATACTCCTTTCCTGTGCCTAGTAGATTGCTTTGAATCTCACCTTAGATACCAATTCCCCTGGGAAGGGTCCACCTCCCACTCAACCCACCCTTAAGTCTAAGTTGCATACTTTTGTATTCTCTTACAGCATCCATATTATCCATTTCGTGTCACAGTAGATCGAAGCAGTCTATAAGCTTGTCTATACTCTCCTTGACATACATATTCTGACAGGGTTCAGACCATATTTCTCTCATTCACTATTGTATTCCAATCACTGACATATAGTAGATCTTCAATAAATATTTATTAAATGAATATCTTATAGTCCTCATCTATAAAAGGAGAATATTGATTATTGCAAGATGATACAACAAATAAATGGCAAAGCTAGGAATTTTTCCCAGCTGAATCTGATTCATCCATTAATTCCAAAAACATCCAGGATTGTTTGAATCATTGTTCAGTGTCACATTGTGAGTTTCATATAATAAAAAGGTGATATTAAATTTTTCAGAAACAAATATTAAGAGAGTCAAAAAGTAAGGGAAGGTTCAGCCATAAGGTCTTGGGGAAGAACCAAGAAACTGGAATTATTTGACCTAAAAAAGAGTCAAAGAGTGGAATTATTTGACCTAAAAAAGAGTCAATACCATAACATTATATGTCTGTCTTCTTTGAAGCATCAATTGTAGCATACAGAATAATGAATTTCTTGAGAAAAAGTGAATAGAGTTGTGAAATCTAGAGAGATCTTCAAATTAGAATACACTTGATAATTAATTATGATTCATAAGAGGCCTGCCTAAGCTGAGGAATAGATGCAATATCCTCTTCAAAATTCCTTGGATCTTGTGACTGTCATAGTAGGGCCAGTTGATATGGTGGAGTAGGCTAGATGTTCATTTTCAGGCTGTTTTTTTGTCTGCATACCTCTATTGCTCCTCTGCATCTCCTCCTTTGTAGCAGGCCCTGAAACCACAGGAGTGGACCAATCTGAGCTGGGCCAATCATGGTACCCCATCTGGTAGGCCATGGTGATTGATGAAGGAAAGGGAACATGGCCCAAAGGAGCCCTTTGACCTCTCATTTTGGGATTCCTACAGTGAGGCTGGATAAGAGAAATGTTCTCTGGCTGTTTTGGAGATGGGTGAAATACATACATCAGGAGCTGCCAAGAGGTGGATGCCTCACCATATGGATAAAGCCCAGTTGTGGCAGAAAAGAATGATGCCCACACAGAAAAAGAAGCAGGAATGGAGTGTAAGAGGAGGGGGGAAGGAAGGTGGGGAAAGGAGAGAAAAAGAAAGCAAATGGTGTTCAAACTTCCAGGTACTACCTTTTTTGTTAATTATTATTATTTTTTTTTAATTTCAGAGTATTATGGGGGTAGAAATGGTTTGGTTACATAAATTGCCTATGCATGACCCGAAAAATGTGCCCATACACAGGAGAGCGTGCACCACATTTGTTATTTGTGGATTTACCCATCGTCTCCTTCCCCCTCCCACCTGGCCGACACCTAAGAAATGTTACTTCCCATATGTGCACATTAGTGTTGATCAATTAGTACCAATTTAATGGTGGGTACATGTGGTGTTTGTGGGTGAGAATCACCCACACCCTCTATGATTGAGTCAGTAAATCCTGTAACAAGCGTGCAAATTGACCTCCCTGTCAGTGGGTGATGTTTGCTGGAGGGAGCAAGTTACACTGTTGTTTTTGGATCCTGTGACCAACTCTAGTGCCTCAGAAGACCTCTAATGGCCCAGGTGGTGGATGAGGCCCTGGAAGTTCCAGATGAGTTCTTTGTTCTCCACCACAGCAGAGGTGGGTGGGGGAGTGAGGCTGGGTGGGGTTAGGTTGGGTGAGCCTGACCTCAAGCTCCACAAATACTGGCAAAGGATGTGAAGGAATCAAAGGTCTGTTCCCCACCTTTGGGCAAGGCCTCTCAGGAGGGGCTGAAGTGCACCCACTCAACCAGAAAGTCTCCGTGTGGAAGTGGGCTGTCTGAGAGTCACAGTCCAGCAGTCTAGAGAAGGCCTTGCTCCTTTCAACCCTCCCCTATTTCTCAGTTTCTCCTGGGCCTCTACCTGAGGTCAGGACCTCAAGTCAGCCAAGCTCCCCAATGACTGTGGTGTAGGTGTAGGTTCTCTGCCCAGGATCCTGGCCTGAGCTGGGGGCATGGTCCTTTGCTAGTGGGTACCCCACTAGCAAACTGTAGCTAGGACCCATGCTGTCCCTCCCCCCAGTCTGCCCCTGCAGGCACACACATTTCCTGAGACTAGTTCACAAATATCCCCTCAGTGCTATGGGCCCTGCAATTGAGACCTGGGTGTGTGGGATCCGGCCTGTGGGCCTGTCACCAGAGCCCCAGAGATTAATCCCTGGCCATTCCAGGGAGAAGGATGTTGGTCCCACGTCAGCCACAGGGTGCTCAAAGTAGTTCGATGTCCCTCTGCCTTAGGGCCTGTCTTGCTCTAATGGGGCTGGCAGGCAAGCAGCAGCAGGGAGGACTGGCAGGCAGGGAGCTCACAGTCTGAACACCCCTCAGTCCACTGCAAGACCCCAAAAGGAAAGACTTGAGCCCCACTACCTGTGGGAACCTCTGTGTGGTGGCTCAATTTTCTCTCTCTGCAGCCATGGAGGGGTAGTGGAAGGGGAGAAAAAGAGTCTGGGTGGAGGAAAGTCCACCCTCTGGTCATCTCCAATTCTCTCCCTGGGAAGCATCCACCCAGAATTACCAGGCTTTGGAGTCATGTATAATACCTTGGGACCCACTGGGCCCTGTGGCCCCTGTAGTCTGGGTCACAATTGAGAAATGTCTGCATGGGAATGAGAAAGGTAGAACCTAGAGAGCTGAAGCCCCTGGGGGAGGATAAAGGCACCCAGTAGGTAGAGAAGCAATATGGTGCCTGCTGTCTGGCTCAGGTCTGTGGGATGGTAAGCATCACCTGGGAGGCGGGGCGGGGGGAGCCTGGGAGCCTGGTGCTCTTTTCGCATGCAGCTCCCCACTCACTGGTAGCAGCAGTCTGTGGACTTGTGTGGGCAAAACTCTCCAGCTGCTCAGGAGCATGCAGATGGTGGGCTGACCCAACCTGGATGTGGGTTAAGGGCCCAGGAGGCAGGAAATATCTGGGGCCTGGAGAGCAGGCTTGGGTTGAGCACAAGGGTCCTGCAGATGCAGGTCAGGCAAGTAGAGGATGCAGCTCTCCTTGCCTCTCCCAGAGCCTAATGAAGTGGCTGCCCAAGACCTCTCAGTGCAGAGCCTGCTGTGCCTGTGCCCTGGCAGTAGAGCCCCTGAGCTGAGACTGGGGTGGAGCCAGAAACCGAGCTTCCAATCAGGTTTTCCAAGCAGAGGGCCCTGAAGATGGTGACTGACCAGACCTGGAAAGTGGGGGTCAAGGCCAGGAAGGCAGGAGGCTACTAGGACCTGGAGGGCAGGCTTGGATGAGTAGTCTACAGTGTGCTTCTTTAGGCACAGGGGTCTCAGAACCCACCAAAGTGATTGCCCAGAGCCTCCCAGATCAGCACCCACCTCTCTCTCACCAATCCTTGTCCCCTGGTCCCACAGAGCTCCAGGGGTGAAGTGTCTGGCTCCAAATTCCAGAGTATAACTCAGGGAAGCTGCACATTAGTCCAGTCCCCTCCCCAACTCGGTGTAGTTCCAGCATGGTGCACCCAAGAGTTCAGGATGGCCCCCACTATTGTCTCTTCTCCATAGAGCCTGTTGTCTAGTGCACCAGTTCTGCACCGACTCCAGGCGTGTCCCTGTCTGAGTGGGTAGGAGGTCTATGGGGCGGTGGCTGTCCTCCTGCAGGTCAGATTGCACTGTGCCAGCAAGGTGAGCATGGCCCTTCCACACTCTGTTCTCTATTGCTCTCCTCACAGTCTCCAATCTTTGTATATGTATCTCCCCATCACCATTTTTCCCCACACTGAGTGTCCTGTGTTGTTTCTCTGTGAATTCACAATGCTGCTTCCGGATGGAGTGATCCACATGTAGGTGGGTTGGCAGGCCCCTACTAGTCTGCCATTTTTTTCTATCCAGGTTCTACCTTCTTTTGATTTTACTTGCCAATAAATCTCCCTCCCTTTTTTCTTAACTAGTTTGAGGATCGAAAACTAACCAAAGAAAACTGACTTGCATGTTATATACTTTACTTGCGTGTTATATACTGACTTACATGTTATATGGGGTGGAACAATATTAACATGACAAAAGAAATATTTGTTATTAACTTTTAGTCATTTTGTCCCAAATGTAGCAATAATAATTTATTAAATAATGACATTATTTAATAAATAATGACAAGATTTTTTTTTTTTGAGACAGAGTCTTGCTCTGTTGCCCCCGGGGTAGAGTGCTATGAATTCACCTTAGCCTTAGCTCATAGCAATCTCAGACTCCTGGGCTCAGGTGATCATCCTGCCTCAGCCTCCGGGGTAGCTGGGACTACAGGCCCATGCCACGAGGCCCACTAAGTTTTCTATTTTTAATAGAGACAGGGTCTTGCTCTTGCTCAGGCTGGTCTCGAATTCCTGAGCTCAACCAATTCTCCCACCTCAGCCTCCCAGAATGCTAACAACTTTTTTTTTTTTTTTCAGCTAATCTGTTTTCCTCTTGGATGTCTTTGAGGCCCAGAGAATCTGTGACAAAAGCTTAGGGATTATTATAATGAACGTATGAATACTCTTGCATCCCCATTCTTTTGTCTACATCAAAAATTGGCAAACTTTTTCTGTAAAAGGCCAGATTGTAAATCTTTTAGTCCTTTCAGGCCATAGATTCTCTTTTGAAATTACTCAACTCTGCTGTTGTACTGTGAAAGCAGCCAGAAACAATATGCAAAGAAATGAGCATGGCGATGTTCCAATAAAACTTTATTTACATAAACAGAAAGCAGGACAAATTTGTCCTGCAGACTGTAAACACCTGGTCTATATGGTCCAAATACTTGTAATAACAATTATCTCAATAGCGAATATAGGATTTTGAGATCTTCAGCTATTAAGGCTTTTTGGTTCTTTGCTATAAACCCTTTTATTTTAAGTTGGCAAGCTCTCAACATTATCTTAGCTGCCACATTTGTGCACTATTTTAAGTAATTGAAAATGAAATACTTTTGTCCTTTACCATTTTGGCTGACCTTGTTCTCCCCATTCCCTATATGTTACTAATGGAGCTTGAAATTAAATGTCATTTCTGTTTATCTGTTAATACATACACAGCATTCCCCATAAAGTACACGTCTTCTAAAGAACTGGTTCATTGGAAAACATGAGCTTGAACAAGACGGAGATGACATCTTTTGATCTGATGTGTCCTTCTTTTAAGTTTAAAGTATGGGTACAAATTCCAATAGCTGTGCCATTCCAATAGCTGATTAACGTATTAGTGTCCAATTTGTGGTCTCAGCTCTGAGAGGTTTTTGGGTTCTGTAGGTATCTGATTCCTGTTAAGTTTATGTACCCTAGTCGTATTATACTTTTTTTCATAAGGCAATGAAAACACCTTTTATATTCTTTTAACCCTGGCCTATTATCTTCTATGATGGTTTTAACATTTATTCACAAGATCTTCGATAGTGTTCCCTTCAAGGGCTTCCTAGTTCCCCTAGGTCCCTTTCCTTTGAGTGTGGACTGGAATTATTTATAGTTACTGGCTTCAAACAAATAGAATGAAAGTGCAGTGACCATGTGTGACTCAGAAATTAAGTCATAAAAGAGTTCAGTTTCCTCCATGCTATCTCTCTTGGATCACTCACACTGGAGGAAGCCAGCTACCATGTCGTGAGGCTAATCACACAGCCTTGTGATGAGACCTAAAACCACGTGTCAAGGAATTGGGGCCTCTGGCCAACAGCCACATGAGGGAGCTTGGAGCAGATCCCCCAGCCCCAGTCAAGCCTTCAGATGACTGCAATTTGATTGCAACTTCATTAAAAGCCCTGAGCCGGAACCACCCAGATAAGTCATCCCAGACTCCTGGCCCACACAAACTATGAGAAAATAAATGTTTATTCTTTTAGGTTGGGAGTAATTGGTTACACAGCAACAGTTCACTAATACATCTTCTAGGCAGTGTTTATGACTCAGAAGGGAGAGGTCAGTGGTAAAGATGACGTGCAGCTGCATGGTGTTACTGGGCAGCTGGCCAGTAGCTCTGCTGGAAGACAGGTTTAGATATGTTGGTGAGGGAAGATGGGATTCCACTTAAGGAGTTGAATAAATTTAAGCCAATTTATTTGTTCAAAATTATTAGATGATTTTTGGCGGGTATTAGTAGCCTCTCAACCTTGGCTACACACCCAGGGAGTGTTTGGAATAATGATGCCTAGGTCCCACTTCCAGAAACTCTGAATTAATTGCTCTGTGGTTCAGTCTGGGAATCAGGATTTTGAAATTTCCCTAGGTGATTTTAATGTCCAGCCGAGACTGAGAACTACTGCTTTGTAAGTTAGAAGTTGGAAAGAGTAACGTTCCCACCTCAACATTTCTCTAGCAGATGGTAAATTACAATGAAAGCAAGTCTCAGGCCAAATCTGCAAAACAAATATTTATAGGCAAGGATAAACAGACATTTAAACTTTTCTGAAGCCTCAATAAAGTTATAGTTCCCTATTCTTTTAGGCATTCTAGGCAGGCATGAGGTGTGAGGGATTTGTTTAGGACAAATCCTATAATATTCCAGGAACAGAATTCTGCTAACCTTCTAGTCAGATCCCTTGTCCAATTCTTTCCTTAAGAGGCTTATGCTCTTCTGCAATGGATGCGGGACTCAGCGGATGCTCATGCCTCTTTGTGAGAGCATGGAGGGGCCTGTATAATATTTCCTCCCGCCCATCCACATATTTTGAACACCATATCCCCAATGAAAAAAAGTCTTCCATACCCATAGTGCTGTCTAGTAAAACACTTAATGCTGCTTTGAGATGAAAGCTTGTGGTGGCAGCCTCTGGAACATGGGCTTTGATGAGAGCACTAGTTTCTCAGCTCTAGCTGCATACTAGAGTCACTGAGAAAACTGTTTTAAAAGACCCCAAGACCCACCCCATTCTAATTAAATCAGAACCTCTGAGGGAAGAGCCTGAGCATTGATATTTTTTAAAAGCTTCTCAACAAATCATGATTGCCAGGGGCAAGGGTTGTTGTAAGATTGTGACTCTGAAGGGGCAGAACACACAGGGGAGTATTTGGGCATGGTAAAGTGTTCTGATTGTGGGAGTGGTTATACAAATCTATACAGGCATCAAAACTCAGTGAGCTATACAACAAAAGAAAATAAAAGGTTGATGTTATAGTATGATTATTTAAAAAATAAAATTACATTAACAATTAAATTCTTCTTGAAAGTCTTCAGATGATCTTACTGAACAGCCAGGATTGAGTCACTGGATTAGATTCTTTTAAGTGCTGATCAGCTCAGCTGTGGGATGTGTATTCACAATTAGGGCCCCACTAGTACTAACTTCCTAAGTTATCTGACCTCCCCCTAAACACATGCTGACACCGCCATGTATAAGTACATCACATTGTCTGTGATGGAGCATTTTTATAAAAAATTATGAATGCTATAAAAGTGAGATATCGCTGTCTTTCACAGACTCACACCAGGGAATTTCAGAATATTGCAGCAGGGAATTGCGTGAGTCAATAGTTCTATTAATCTTTGCTCTTGGAGAAAAAACTCGTAATTGCTTTGCCTCAAAACTATGTTTCTCTAAATTATAAACTGTGGCTTTTATAAAATAACAAAGAATCCCAAAAGGAGAGCAGTTTGGCACTTTAATTAGTTTCATTTCTGACTAAGACCACAGGAAGAAATAAATATATTATGAAATCACATGTATGAATACATGTGCATATATTATATAAATGAAATAAAAGTTCTAAGAAAAAATACTTGGGCCTTTTCTATTTCATTCTGTTTCATGGAAATGCTGATTACTCTTATGATGCACAGATGGTAAAGCCAGTCACCGCTGACATACTCTGGAACACTAGAACCAGGCGTTTATGCTTCTTCCTGCCATGAGAGAAGGAGACGCAGGACTTTGACCCAGGACTATACTATTCACTAGATTTCTGAACTTAGACAAATTTCTTGGTCTTTCTGTGCCTCCATTTGCTTACTTGTAAAATGGGAATAATCACAGCAACTTTCAGGTTGTGGTTGGGATCACTAAATCTTCATCTGACTCACTCAATTCCTAGTTTTCTCTTTTCTTATTCCTCATTTAAGTTACGTCTCATTGAGAAAGAGGCTGTACATAAAAGCCCTGAACTGTTGATTAAGTTAGAAGCCAGCGATTAAACCTAGACTTATCATCTTTTTCACTGGAATCGTGTCATGTCATAGCTGGGCCTTATTACAGCTTTTAATATATAAAATATTTAAAGATCTCAAAAACAGTATAAATTCTTTAATGGCCAGTGATTTGGACACTCTAGCTGGACACAGAAGAATAAATTAAGCATTTGTTCTGGCCAAAAAGTGTTAGATAATAATCCAAACTGATTTGTCCCATCTGTACATTTACTTTAACCAGCAGAGATTCACTTTTGTAAATTTGACTAGCTAAGAGAAAAGTTGTACCAACAGTCTCTATAGAAGAGCATGGCCACACAGTCCAATATCTCTGGTCATTCACTCACTTCCAAAAGGTGCCAGGGCATCTCTGGACCTAGCAAACTAAGCAGAGTTTATTCAGATTATTCACTTGGGCACTTCACAAAACTTTAGAGACATGGAAAATATACTATACATACATGAATATAAATCATGCAAAACACAGGTGAATACCAAGAAGTAAAATCACAAGGCAAATGTAGCTACTTCATTCAGCCTCTTGTTTCCGTTATTTCAGGCAGAGAGGCAGAGGAGAGGAAGTTGTATCACAGCCAGCCACTCCTACTATTTATTCACAGTTTGGACAGCAGTTCAAATTCACAAACATGTGCTGTTTGGCCAAGTGTGTATCCAAGCCAAAACCAAAAAGTTTCTGAGACCTAGAGGATAACATTGGGATTCTAATGCAATGTTTGTGGTTAACTTTGGGTAGTTCGATAGATTTAAAACTTCCACTCAAGTTTTTAGGCTACAAAAGCTAGTGAAGGGCTGCTATATTACGGTGGTTAAGAGCACAATATTGTCTAATAACAATGAACTAGATTGGGGAAAAAATGGCTATAACATACATTTAGAAAGGGAAGAAATGTCAGTATTTAATCTGAAAATAATAGGTTTACTCTACTTGGAGACAATGCAGGAGGAAACTACAAAGTGAAATGCTGGCTTCTCACTTTGAAGATGCGTTTGTATTTAATGTGCACATACACAATAAAGTTTTGACTTTTGCATAATGACAGTTGGTTGGACCATAAGAGAGCCAGAGTCAGGAGCATCTTTGTCTGGGAACCTCTTCCTTGTCCTCTGAACCTTACTATTGTAATATCTCACAGGGTTGTTGTAAACATCGAGCCATAGCAAGTGCTCCCAAGTTGTTCTTATCCCTTTTTATGTCTGTTTTTTGCTTTAAAAAAATGGCATTTCCCTGTGCTCTGCTCTCAGCTCTTAAATTTAGGTGTGCGCCCTCTTGGTAGGCAAGCTTGGCTTTGGCTCCCTTTCTCCCACTATATCATTCATTCTCTTTGCATTATCAGGCTAGTGAAGTCAAGAGGCTGTGAGCAAGATTCAGTGTGGAGGACCAGCTAGTCAACATCCCATGGTTTCCTGACCTTATTTATTTATTTTTATAATTAAATTTGATGTCATAATGGTAACAGATAAGGCAGTCTACACTAAGCCAGGGGGTGATTTCTAGAAGAAATCTTAATATTATACTTTATGTTTTTAGATAGCTTAGTAAAGCAAACATTCTAGGTCTTGATATTACTACTAATTTTTGTATTATATCTATTATAGGGAGAACTTTCTAATTTAAAATAGAACTTTGAATAGCCATTAAAGGTTACCATAGACATTATAATGAGAACTGCATAATGTAGCATGAATTTGACATGTGGCTGAGACCCTGATATATACACATGATCTATTTTAATGAAGAGGTAACTCAGCAGCCTCATTCATATGTAGAATTGACAAATTAAGAGGAACTACAACATTTACTTGTACATATTACCCAACTCAAAATTTGAAAAGAAATCATTCAATTATTATACTATCTTTCCAAATACCTTTTTTCTGCTTAGAAACTATAATCATACCTTTACTTATAAAAAAAATTAATGAACTGACATTTATATTTTGATGGTTAGAATAAAGAACTAGTCAGCACCTTCATCTCACACTCTTCTCTTATTTCTTTCTCTGTACTTTCCCCAGAGATACAGTTCCAGTGTATCCTTAAGTCTGTAGGTAATGCCAACAGCAGGCAAGCTTTTCCAGTGATTACAATGCACTTAAGTCCCAAATGTAAAATTTAGAAAAAATTCCAAATGTAAATATTATTTTTGTACCAATTGAAAATCATGTATTTCTCCCTGTTGCTTGGAAATACACATAGCCTCTAGAGTAGTATTTCTTTGAAAGTCAAAAAATTTCTAAAATAGAAAAAACTTGTAGCTCTAGCTTCTAATTAACATTGCCATTATTTTTATGTATACTTGGATATATTTTCATAATTTAATGCAGTTGCCAAGTGGTATCAAAAGCAAAATATAAATATGAAAGAAAATACTTTTTTTGTCCTTCATATTTTAAACTGAACATTCCTACGGTAAAAAAGAAAGGGCTTCTGTGAGCAAATAAATGGTTAAACTGTTTTTGTATAATTATAAAATGGCTTCATATAATCAGAACTAACTTTAGCTATTTTTTTCTTTTGTCACTTAATAAAATAATTGTGATATATATTATTCAATAATTTTGCATTTAATTAATTGGAGGATTAAATGTAGCTTTGGAAATTATTTACAAAGCTATTGTATTATCTTTATGAACAACTAAGAAAGCAAAGTCATCTATTTTAAAAAGACAATGGGAGTAGGTCTTCTTTGCCCTTCACCAAGAGCTCTAGGAAATTAATTGTACAATATGAGAAGCCTAAAACATTATCAGGTAGGAATAAAACAATCCATTATTAATGTTAATGGAGAAAACATAGTTCTAGTTTTTATCACTCTATAGCGACAAATTAACTGGCGAAGATTAAGCTTATTCAAAATTCTAGGTGAACATGAATTTTGGGAGGAAACTCTTCAACTCTTCAAAAATTAAGTACAGTGTCTTAAGTTTTGCAAAGAAAACATTAACGGTTTAAAAAAGCTTTCCAGAATATATTTTTGGCATTCATGTATTGAACTTTAGGTTAAACAATTATATTTGTGAAGTAGTATGTTGTTTAATTTTTGTTGAATTTTGTCAGGCTAAAGAATTAGGAAAAATACTATTTTTAAATGTTTTTATTTTATTTTGTTTTATTTATTATGTTCTATTTTATTTTAAATGTTAACATATTCTCCATATACTTTAGCAGAAAGAATCAACAAATGTTTATTGAACTTTTACTATGCCCAAGGAAAATTTTCATGGAATATTGTTTTTTTATTTATCTAAAATACGATTACTATTGATCAAAATATGTATCATATCCATTCTTGAATGCTTGCAATATCTAAGGAAGGGCGTGAGATGTTGGAAACAGGAACACAAACAAAATATAGTGCTTTTCCTCAAAATCTTTAAAATAAAGGTATACTGCATTATAAGTAAAAAGTGTAGTTGGTGAGAACATGACAGATGCTACTTAATAGCTAGATAATCACAGGCAGTTTAGTCAACTTCTCTGCATCTCAATTTTCTTATCTGTAAATGGGGGCAGTGATATTTGTATCTACCTCAGAAGATTGTTAGGAGGATTAAATGAGTAAATACATGAAAATTATTTAGAACGTGCCTAAATACATGAAATTTTGCATAAGCATGAGCTATTATTACAAAGAAAATTAGTGCATGTAAATATTTAACAGTGTTGTGGGGGCAATTTAGCTTGGTAGTTATAAACAAATTATTTGAGATGGCAATTGATTTTCTTATTGGCAGGAATTGTTTTGTCTATTTCAACGTAATGAATGGTTTTTGCCTGGATAATATAATGATTTATTCCGGTGTTCAGTTTGCTGTTAACTGTGAATCAGGTGGGAAAACACAACATATTTGAAGAATTTTAATAGTATTGGATGTTTTTGACATATATGGGTTTGAGCGATTCTTCCTGTGACAATGGTATGATAAAAGTCTAATCCTCACCTCATAGAAAGAGATGAAATAGTCACCTTAAATATACCTTGGTCATAGGTTCCTGTCTCCAAATAGGAATTCTATGCTGCTGTTAACCTCGCAGGCCAACCAGACTTCCTTAGCTCTCTGCTGCCACAGAAAATGAAAAAAAAAAAAAAAAAAAAAACAACATACCATCCTGGAGCAGCAGTTGAATTACTTTAACTTCATTATTTTCTTCCCGAATTCAGCCAAGTCTCGTGTGGGAAACGAATGGAGGCAATGGAGATTGGTGCAACTCCACCGCTGGCTACTGAACAGTGCATTTTTTTGCATTGATCAGTGATATTTAAGAGAGATAACAGGTAGTAGAAAGTAAGTTTGGGTATTTAAGGTAGGGACATGCAGAAACCTGCTGCTACAGATTGTGGTTGTAATTTCCCCCGTGTACTTGCTATGGTGCAGCTGAATTGGGAAACTTGTGATAGGCCCGGTTCTGCCATTCACTGTTCCATAGCTACAATTTAACGATGTTTTCGAACTGAAAAAGGTAGGGTGCACACTGCATCCTTCTCCCCAGGCCTTAGTGAATCTTCGTTTTTCTTCTATCGCATCTGCTTCTTGCGAGTGGTTTTCATGGTTTGCTACCAAGAAAAGAACAAGAATAAATTCTCATAAAATTAAAATAGTATCAGATATTATCTTAAGTATTAATTAGGAAAGCTGTAAAACAGCATTTCCCAGGGAGGTTGATAAGTGGTACAGAATAAATAGTTTCCAAGTAAGGCTGGGAAATGTTAGGTTAAAATATATTTAACTAAAATTAGTAGGGTGTCTTCATAATTTCTTGTCCAAAGTGGAATAATTGTGAGAGATAAAGGAAGCACTATTGATAATTATGCTGGAGAGGGCATAAATCAGGATCTTCCCAGGCAACTATGGAAGTATAGTCCCAATTTATTGTATGTCATATTGGAACCTTTAAGATGATAATAAGCATTTCCTTAGGAAGGAAATAGCATTATATATAGCATTTCCAAAAAATATATTTGGAACATGTTAAAGGTCTATGTAGAGCAGGGTTTGTGAAATGTTGCTTTTAAATGTATACTTAGAAATAATGGATTCTACACCCCTACCATCATTTTAAATGTGAAAGGCAACTATATAAAAACCAAAAGAAGGCATTATCATTTCTGTATAAATTTCTGAAGAAGGCATTATCATTTCTGTATAAATGCTTACAGATGATGTTGTTAAATTCTTTAATAAGGACCTTAATTGTGTAATATAAATCCTTGGGATTAAAGGTTTCTAAGGATGGTTGATATCCCATTAACTTTTTAATAATGTTATAATATCCCAGGAGAAAATTAGGTCTGTTCCAATCATTATAACACTCTGCCTAGTTTGCCTACATTTTCATCATGGTGACTTTTGATTCTAAAAGTCTTTAACAGTTGTATCAGGAAAATTCTATATCCTATTTATTTGTAGAGATAAGATTATTAAGTGCACATTCTCCTACTGCTGGAACTATGCCTCTTATAATTCTAGCAAGTATTTCCTACTTTATACAATCATAATGATAGTATAATGGTTCACTTCACCCTCCAGGAAAAATAGCTCCTAGCACATTAGAGATATAGACAGTTTGCTTTCCCTGGAAAGACAAAAAATAAAATTGACCCTAGTTTTCAAACTTTAATCCTCTGATGGGTAATTGAATACTATTCTTAACATGTTTCAATTTGCTTTCAAGGGGCCTCAAATTCACTGATTAAAATTTAGCATGGGGAAGAAAAAAGATGAGAATCATGAATTAAAGCATGAAAAAATTAGGACACTGTAAGTCAACAATCTTTAATAGACTTGTGGTATTTGCCGTACTTAGAACACTGGCTTAAACCGGGGTAAGTAAAGGCAGGTCCTGAGGGTGGTGAGAGATGGGAGGATGGGAAAAGGTACAGGTTTCTTAGGCAGAGTAAAAGTTATAGAGAAAGCTCAGCTTGCCTTAAAACAACAGCGAGAACATTGGAAACAGGTCACTATTCAGTGAACATTTGTTAAATGAATAAATGGCTCACAGTAATCAGATCTTCCTCAGTGTTTTGTTAATGCTAACACATTAATTAGGAAATACTGTTTGAATATAAAGATAAAATGATAATTTAGACTAGTTTTTCTGGTTTTTTAAAAAATCACAAAACAAAGAAGAAAAAATGTGCATACCCTTCTTTTTCCCTTGAGTAAATCATTGAGGTTCAGATTCTTCCCAATTTTAGGTGATAATATTTTCTCTACCTTCTTCATTTGACTGAAGATCAAATGATATAGTTGATATGGATGTGCTATGCAAGCATATTGGATTATTATTCTTTGAGGGAATATCAACGATTTTCTTGAGAGAGTTTTGAGCTTTCTCCAGTGATCAAGTATCTACATATGGAGAAGATGCAATGCAGAGACGATGGCTGCTGCATGTGCATATGCTATTAACGGAGTAGCATGGATCAGTGATTCTGAAGTTCTAAACGTGCATTAGATTCATCTGGGCAGCTTTTACAGCACACCTGTGTCTGTGCCTTGCTCTAAGAAATTCTGATTTAATTAGTCTGGATGGGGCCCAGGCATTGATATGTTTTTAAAGCTCCCCAGATGATTTTATATGTAGGCAGAATTGATAACTACTGTTACAGACCAAAGTTGGGGTTGGGGAGAAAGAAAAGAAGGAAAGGGGAAGGAAGACAGAGCCTATAGTTTCTTTCTATATTATTAATTCAGCAAATATTTACTGAATATCTATTATGTATCAGACACTCTTCTAGGCACAGGGCACATATTGGTGATAAATATGGACAAAATCCATAGTTTCCTTGAGTTTACATTCTAGTTGAAAAGGTAATAAATAAATACATACTTTATTGATTTTTCAGCTTTATTAAGGTTTAATTGACAAACATTGCATATATTTATAGTGTACATGATTTTTTGATATGGGTATACATTGTGAATTGATTAAATAAAGCTAATTAATATATGTACCAATTTTTTGTGGTGAGGACATTTAAGGTCTTAGAAATTTTCAAATATACATTATAATCAACTATAATCATCATGCTATACAATAAATCTCCAAAACTTATTTCTCTTTTATGAAATTTTGTAGCCTTTGACCAACATTTTCACATCACCCTCTCCCCTCTCCTCAGCCCCTAATAACTACCATTCTACTCTTTTCTAAAATTCAGTGTTTTTAGATTCCACATCTAAATGAGATCATGCAGTATTTGTCTTTCTTAATGCGCTTAGCATAATCTCCTTCAGGTTCATTCATGTTGTCATAAGTGACAGGATTTCCTTTCTGTTTAATAGCTGAATAGTATTCCATTGTATATTCATGGGACATTTTCTTTATCCATTCATCTGTTGATGGAAACTTACATTGATTCCATATCTTGGTTATTGTGAATTATGCAGCAATGAATATTAGAGTGCAGATATCTCTGCAATATACTAATTTCACTTCCTTTAGATATATACCCCAAAGTGGAAATACTGGATCATATGGCAGTTCTATTTTTATTTTTTTAGGCACCTCCACTCTTGTTTTCCATGGCTATTTTAATTTATATTCCCACCAACAGTATATAAGAGTTCTATTATCTCCTCATTACCTTTTGTCTTCTGACAATTGCCATTCTAACAGGTATGAGGTGATATCTCATTGTGTTTTAATTTGCATTTCCCTGACACAAATTAAAGTGATGCTGAGCACCTTTCATATACCTATTGGCTATATATATGTCTTCTTTTATATTTAATTGATTTTAATACAAATATATTTTTCATAATTTAATATCTCTAAAATTGTTATGCAGTTTACAGTGATGTGATAACAAAGTATGGCAACATATTTATTAGACAATTATTTTTCTTAGTGCTAAACAGAATAATGGTACTCACTATATCTATGAGAGCTAATATTCAATGAAATAAAATAATATAATATAATTTCAGATAGCGTCAAGGAAATCAGTCTCTCCATAATCAACAAAACTCCAAATCATATAATACAAAAGTTAAAAATTTCAATCAGCAAAGCAACCACTAAAAAATTACTCCCCTAAATAAACACTGTGATCTCTTCAGCAAGTTTTTTCTTCCCTGAACCAACATTATAATTCCTCTGTATAGCCTACATATTTTCACTGAACAAATATTGTGAACCTCTAAAATGTTATCAGTTTTGGGACATAATTCTCCATGAGTCTTTCAAGTTTCTTCACATTCTGAGAAGTGAAGCACTGGGGTCAAAGCAGTGGAGCACTGGAGGGGTCAAACATTCAAACCATAGCATAAGGTAGTATCTTAGACATTTCACAGGTCTTGTCAATCCATGTCCTTTTCAAATGTCCTTTTTGAATTTTGCTAATTTAGGAATACAGCGAGCTGTGGACATGATCAATAGAACACAGCATCTTAAGGAGCAAGAAAGACGGCAGCCAACACAGATCGTTTTCAATGTAAACAGCCAAAAGAAATCAAAGCTAGTTGGTCAGAAGACTGAGGATAATGTTTCCAATAAGAAGTTATTATCCCTTTCCTAATTTCCAGAAATGAGCCAGGTATCAAACTCAGAGCCCACTTAAGGGAGCAGAGATTGAGTTCCCAGGAGGAGGGCACTGGAAGACACGTGCTAATGATTCCCCGGTCCTTCCACAGAGGCACCTACACAGCAGCAACAGAATGTCCCTGCTATGTTGGGGGTGGGGAGGGGTCTGGTAGTAAATGGATTCTTGGCCCGGGTCCTGCCTCATAGTGGTCCGCAGAACCACCAGTGGCCATATTCCACTCCTGAATGAATATTGTAATGGACATACTCAGTAGTTGGCAGATCCTCCATATTGACCCCTTGGTCTGTGGAATAAGAATTATTATAAGGGGCCGGGCGCGGTGGCTCAAGCCTGTAATCCTAGCTCTCTGGGAGGCCGAGGTGGGCGTATCGTTTGAGCTCAGGAGTTCGAGACCAGCCTGAGCAAGAGCGAGACCCCATCTCTACTATAAATAGAAAGAAATTAATTGGCCAACTAATATATATAGAAAAAAAAATTAGCCAGGCATGGTGGCGCATGCCTGTAGTCCCAGCTACTTGGGAGGCTGAGGCAGCAGGATTGCTTGAGCCCAGGAGTTTGAGGTTTCTGTGAGCTAGGCTGACGCCACGGCACTCACTCTAGCCTGGGCAATAAAGTGAGACTCTGTCT